>VTWG01000815.1:0-22319 GCA_008817895.1 Anopheles fontenillei
TGTCGTTGCTGACCTTTGACCCAAGATAGGTGAATTCTGGGACGACCTCAAAAATGCGTTCACCTATCTGTACATCACGCCTACGTAGATAGTCTCCACCCTAGCTTATAAATTGATTCTATCGTTGAAATTTGCGCAACTCGCATGACTTGCCCATATGCCCTGACTATCCTAGTATAATTACATCAATGAGTCATAGATAGTCATGTCCATTATTGGACAGGCATAGTCTAGACTAGTGATGGGTAAAGTTGGCAAAAATCCGGAGTCGAATCCGATCTGACTACGATAATTTCGGAATCGACTCCGGTAGGTAGGTCCGCCCAGCATTATCTGGAATCGTCCGGAGTCGCCCGGAGTCGTTCGGAGACGACTATGACTCCAAACAACTCCGAGCGACTCCAGACAACTCTGAATGACTCCCAAAGACTTCGGACGACTCCTACTCCGAACGACTCCGAGAGACTCCGAACGACTCCGAGAGACTCCGAACGACTCCGAACGACTCCGAACGACTCCCAACAACTCCGAACAACTCCGGACGACTCCTGGCGAAACTAGTGGTTCGGATGTTGCCAGAGTTGGAATAGGACTTAAAATTCCCGAAGTCGAATCGGAGTCGTGGGTGCACTCCAAAGTAGTATTTTTTTCGTACTGATCGTATGCCGTTTTGTATAGATTTTAGGATTGATACATTGATAGGTAGATAGATAGATATTTCTTCGATTAAATTCGCTCCACTGCAGTTCTCGTAATGAAGCTCTATATGTGTTTCGATGATTCATTAATGATTCATCCCATCTTTACAAAAAAATGCTTGCAAGCCGAGCATAGACGATTTATTGCTTATTTAATCACCATTATTCAAAGCCACAGCGATAACATCGCGCGTGTCATGAACAAAGATGGTTAGCAGCCACGTGGGGCGATACAAACCGGTACTGCTTTTAAAAATAATTAAAAATCGCGATGTTCTTGAAGCTAATTTCCTTTCTTCCTTACTAATATCCCTCACACTTCTTCCTAAATTCAAATTGATGAGCTCACAAGACACCCAGTTTTCTGTTGCTTTTGCTATCCCTTAAATGTCACGTTGGTGTCCGATATGGGTTCAGCGGCTTCCGAGTGCGCCACTTCCTGCTTCTGGCACCAATCGATTTATCTAATCCTCTTCCCTTTTCTAATGGCTGATGTTCGATTGGAGAAAAAAAACGAACAACAACATCGAAGAAGTCAGTAAATCCATCATCATCATCAAATAACTCTTACCACTCTTACTCCCTTTTACTCCCGCGTGTGAACGCTTTCCCGATGGAACGGAAGGTCATGTAAGCGGTCGATTTAGTGGGTGTGTTCCTTCTCTTCCTTCCCTCTCCAAGCTGCTAGTTTGGGGGTGCGATATGCTGCTGCTGCTGTTGCTGGTGGTGACGGTACGGGTCATTAAAAGGTGCTCGGCTCTAATCAGCTGCAACGACCATCACTAGTTGGGCGGGCCTGCGTTCTGTAGCAGAGGGGGAAGCATGGGACAGGGGATGAAAAAACTCACTAAATACTAAACAAAATAAAACTGAAAGCAATGAGCAGCGAAAGAGAGAGTGAGAGAGACATCATGTTTGCGAGCGCAACAGAGAAGATTCTGGGTTTCATCGAGCGCGCGAGAAATGACGCGCTGTTCGAAATAAAAAAATCCCGCGCGTATGTGTCGCGATCGATCTAGTGTGGAGGAACATGCCGACTACGTTGCCGTTGCCCCTGGCAGTCAGTTGGTCGCCATTGTTCAGCGTCGTTGCTCGGCGGCGGTCGTCGCTCGCGGGCTTTGGGGACATTTGTAAACAAAGTTTTTAATTAAATTGTCATTAAAAGTGTGCCAGCAATTGTGTATTGCGTATCACTCTCCTCGGTACAGTGTAGGGGTGCGATCGGTATACTATTACCCGCGATATACACACGCACGTGTTTCAAATGTAGGAAAGGTGCATCACGCTCGAAGTATTGGTGTGTTATTGTTTTTTCGCCAACAGAAGGTCCGTGACCGCTTTATGTCCGTCTCAGCTGATGGATAACTACGTGATATCTGCCGGTCCGGTGCGCCTGCACGAGACAATGAACCACACACAACCTTCCATCGAAACAAGGTTCCCCGCAAGTTGGGGCCACAAAATAGTCGAACATGTGTCGAAGCAGACCGCGCGGTTTAGAGCCTAAAGTCGTCCACCAGTCGCTCTGCGTAACTCTGCTCCGTCGTGATGCGGCCCAGTGTATCAGTGTGTGTGTGTGAGATTAGGATTTAATTTATTTTGACGGCAAACCCTTTACACGGGTTGTGTGCTGTTTTATCGTTTGCCCCTGTTGTGTTCCGGCTTCATTCATATCTCGACCGCTCAAAGTGTGCGTGTACGTGTGTTAGTCAGTGTCAGTCTACGTTTCGCGACCCAATCAGCAACATGTATCGTAGCAACCCAAGCGGGGTGAAGGGGGAAGGAAAGGGATGGATGAATTAGTTGGGGGTTTATTTTTAGGGAGAAAATCAAACGACAGGTCGCTTACGAAGGCACACATGTGTTGGCATGTAGGTGTGCGTGTGTGTGTGTGTGCGTCGGTTTTCTATTCTTTTTGGACTATCCGGACGCGATCGGAATGTGTAATAATTAGCCCTCCCTCGGTCTGTTACGGCCGAATGTGTCCTCCCAGGTTAGCTAGCTGGTGTTTGTTTGCATGTCTCTGCATTGATAAACAAACTGATAGCAGGTGCACGCATTAGAGCTATGGCGGTGTGTGTGTGTGTGTTTGTCATACTTGTCGCTGGTTGGTGTGTTAGAAAGCGGTGATAATGTATACATGCTCTGCTGCTGGCTGACATTGCGTTTCGTTCGGCGTCTTTTACAGCGTCTGAGACAGTAAGATGAGGTTTTTTTTGGCCTTGGTTGGCTCGTCATCTCTTATGATAACAGAAAACAAGACCTTTTTGCATGTATTATTTCGGTTTCCAGAAGCTTTTTCGGTCTTATCAGCAATTTGATTTGAAATGAGTGCAAAAATTAGAATATGATGATTGCTGCGCTGTGCATTATCATAAGCTTGGGTTGTCAGCTCAAAATCCTTGTTTTTGATAGCAAATCACAAATAAAAAATTTGGACTAATGAGGTCAACTTTCTTTTGGTCGATTTTAATGAACCCTTTTTTGTTGTTGGAAATATAATTAAAATGTTTCTAGAATTACTGATCTCGACGCTCAGTATAAGCAAAACATTTTGAATTTATTTTTCAGCGAAAGTCAACCCCACAAGTGGTACAGATGCAGGCCTTGTTGAGCCAAAAGAAGAAGAATTACTCGTATTATACTTATTTAGGCTACAAAATGTTCTCAAATCGTCACATTTTTGAATTCTAATCGTTTCAAAATTACCAATGGTTACCCTTTTTATTTAAAAACTCCTTGAAATGAATGTGATAATTGATGAATAATAATCAAATGATTGATAATAATTAGTAAATAATTTAAAATTTATAAACCCTAATGTTATTTTATACATTACGAGTATAATTTTAAATATAGCTCAATGATGAACAGTTTACCTAAGTTCGTGCATTCTAGAAACTCAAGAATTATTTTCTATTATTTAAATCAGGAATCTTAAAACTGCGGTCCGCGGGCCAAATACGGTTCGCAAAAAGAGTCTATAATGTGGCCGGTGATGATTTGTTAAATGTTAAAATATTTCAAATCGAAACCCAGATTTAATTTTCAAAAGTTGTAAAGATTTGACATTCTAGGTTTGTAATTTTTTAATTAAAAAAAAAGACAAAATAAGGTTCATGTTCTAAACGTCATAATAGCCCACAACAGCGTTATTTGCGAAGCAATGCTAGTAAGATTGAGGACCTAAGATCGAGATTAACAATCGGTTTACGGGCTTATATACCCATCTTTACGGACTCCCGTCAATTTTACGGGTGGATAGAAATACGTATTTAGATTCGTTAAAATAATGAAAAACCTTATTTTAGAAAAAAAATGTTAATCTTTTAGCATGTTTTGATTTCCATTAAAAAAATCTACACAATGCTAATTTATCGTAATAGTCGATATTTTTTCCCGAACACATGAACCGATAACTTTTCGATATCACATTTTGACCGATGTCCGCGGGAGTTTCGAAAAACATGAGGAATAAGTTGATCAGCAATTCCGTTGGAGGCCGCTTTATTTAAATCATTTATGAAGATTTTTTTATGATAATAAGTAGTTTATAGTTCTCTTTCTACATTTACTTTTATGAAAAATATTACAACTAAATACAGTATATGTAACAAATTTGACGGGTTCCGTAGAAATAGGTATACCACATATGTATTTGAAAATCTATGAAAGTTATGAAAATAAAACATAAACTCATAGTATGTTACGATTAATTTATGAAAAGTAAAAATCAAGATTACACAAAATTCGGTCTTTGCAAGTTACATTTGCAAGATTGATCTTATTAATAAAATTAAGAAAAGTTTAGTTGAGCCCTTATTAAGGCGAACAAATCTTACAAATCTTTAAATTAATTTGAATCATAAATTGAACGTAGTGACAGACAATAACCTAAAAATGCACTGTTTAATTTTAGTCGATTTAGCTTCGTTCTAGCGCGGCATTTGCATATGCAACTGCAGTTGCAGCGAGTGAAGTTTCTATCCCTCTCTCTTACTCCTCCCTATAGTATCGTTCTTTTTTCTTCCTCCTCTCTTACAAAGCAATAAAACGTTCGTTTGCAAAGTCCACCAGCATCTACACACCATTTGGGTGGGTGGAGGTGTGTGGCCTGCTGTCCATCAAATCTCAGACCGTGGAGGACGCAGCGGTCCGTTAGACACAGGAACGCCTCTTCGCAACTGTGTGGAAATTGTGTGGTAGAAGAAGGAAAGGGAGCGGGTTTCTCTACAGAACAGGAGGGGGCAGAAATCTGCATCGCCGCAGAACATCAACCTGCGCTCGTTGCGCCGAACAACGATGCGTGTCACACGCTCACACACGGGAACAAACACAGCGCCGCAAGTGACCGGCGCGCGGTTCGGTGGCGTTTGCGCGCCGCGTGGAAGGGAATTTATTTTAAATTTTAAATTGTGACAGAAACGGCCAGGATTGCTTTGCGTCGGGTGATTCCTGTGTGTGTGTGTTTTATTTTTCTTTTCTTTTTTCTTTTCCGCCCTCACGGACTGGCACACGGTCCCTTACAGCACGGCTCAGTTGCGCCTTCGCACGGTCGTGGTTCTATCGCCAGACAGGAAAACACCTTCATATACCCTCTCCCCTTTCCCAACTACGACCCACTAGTTGCAGTGTCGGGTCGGTGTGTTGTGGTCGTATTTTGAATTTTTCACTGACCGGTGCGCGCCGACTCTAGTCATCATTACTCTATTAAGGGACTGTCGGTCTTGCCGCACATTAGAACATTCGACACGTAAAGAGAGATTAATTGAGTTATTTACTATTTTTAATTTTTTAAGAATATTTTTACTAATTCTTTTCTAGGAAGTAATCAATATTTCCCAATATGGTATTATGATTTAAAATAATATAATATGTAGTTAATAATTTTAGATTGTTACATACCCCTTGGATATATTTTCAAAATCGATAATGCACAGGGTTACAGATTACAGGGTTTTTCGAGTCACTTTCAAATTTAAACAACATTTTTTATACAACCTACGAGATGGTTTTCAACAGCTGTCAAATGTTGTATTTGCATTACAATGTTTTTTTAGTTCATCCCAAGGTGCCTAGATAGTATACAAGTTGGTCCTTAGCTCTGATGTTGGTAGCTATGATGGATGGAAATTTCTATGGAGATTGGCAGATAGGGTGTTAGGGTTGTATAGGACTTTGTATGAATTTCAGAGTAACTTTGGACTCCCTAGCTGTCAAATGAAAATTACAATGAACAGACCGACCTGTAGTAATCTATAGACCTTGGTTCATCCACATGATTTTCAACACAAGCCGTTCCATACAGTTCTTTGTAATGTGTTGAAAATCATGTAGAAGAAACGAAATGTTATTGTATGATAGATGTTGAAAAACAGTGAAAAAAGATGTTGAAATAGGAAATTCTTTTGGAAAAACCTGTAATCGCCGTTTGTTCTGATCTTACAGGGGTTTCCAAGTCACTTTCCAATGTAAACATTGTTATTCACCGCGTGCAAAATGTTGTTTCACATCGATATGACATTTCATTTCCATCATTTCCATCACAATAATTTCTAATTTCTTCAGCATGATTTTCAACACGACTTAAGCTGGATTGAGTTTGACAGTTCTTAGTTAAGTGTTAAAAATCATGTGTTAAAACTGAAATTTCATTTTGAAGCAAATACACAACATGACAGCTGTTGAAAAACATCTAGGATTCGATGAATAATTATGTGCACATTCGAAAGTGAGTTGGAAAACCTTGTAATAATTTTTAATATCTTCAGTATGATTTTCAACACGACTTTCAGCTGGATTGAGTTTGACAGTTCTTTGTTATGTGTTGAAAATCATGTGTTAAAACTGAAATTTCATTTAGAAGCAAATAAACCATTTGTCAGCTGTTGAAAAACATCTTCGATTCGATGAATAATTATGTGCACATTCGAAAGTGACTTGGAAAACCGTGTATAGAAGTTTTGAGCTTTTTGAGATATTTTCATGTAATCACAATATATATTTTTTTCATTTATTTCACATGAATTTCAACATGAACACTTTACGGCCTGATTTCTTTTTCTACAAAATAATTTGAGTTTTTATTGAATTTTCCTAAATTTTCCTTACAAATTGATATGAGTTGAGAGAATGCGTCTAAAACCGCCAACAATTAATTATGAACATTTTTTTTAAATATTGTTTTCTCACAGCGAAATTGTTGGAAATTGTTCAGTGTTGAAGATCATGTTGAGGAAATCTAAAACTATTGGGATTGAAATAAATAATAGATGATCGATGTTGAAAACCATCCCGTAACATCACGCTTATAAGTGAATTGGAAACCCCTGTAAGACATGACTACGACGAATTTTGAACGATTTTTTTTTTAAAGAACAGATTTAAAAACTTATCTTGAACGTGTCGAGACTGTAATGCAATCGTTAAGGGAATCGTAAAACTCTGTTCTATTTTCCCACTATCCCATCGGTCGGTTTTCGTGCCACACAAACACACACACACGCATCCAAGCACACACGTTGTCCATGGCGCCCAGAATTTGTCCCCGAGAAACGCCAACAGACGCGACGTACAGGCTGGGACGGCTGTGTGGCCCCAGATGTGTGTTTTTTGCTCCCTCTGCTACCGCAAACGATCACGCTAGTAGGGCGGCCATTGGCCCACGTCAACCGGCCTCTAGCAACTTGATCAACCTAATGCTCCCCATACGCGCGCGTACAATCCAGCTCAGAGATTGCTGCTGCTGTGGGAAGGAAGTTTGTGTGTGCGTTTTTTTGCCGACGCCGACGATCTTCATGCTATTGCCGCCGACGAACCACGGGACCGAAATCTCGTGAAAAACGGTTTTCATTCCATTCGCAGTGCTGTGCGATCGCGGAACGTGTATCTCTCGCGCTTGGCAAGTCTCCCGGTTTCGCGAGACAACAAGTGTGGTCCCATCCGTTCGTTCGTGTAAGGAAAATCCCCTCGAAAATCCGTGCGTTTGTGTGATTATTTGGGCATCGTTTTCGGCACAGTGTTGTCACTTGTGTTTTTTACGGCGTTCCCTAGACAAGATCCCTAAGGAATAGTTAACAAAAAAGTGGGACACCGCCTGAGCGAACAGCAACATAAGTCGTTAAATCGATCAGCGCCAAGAGCAGATTACTGTCACCGACAGTGCGTCCGCGTGTGTGTGTGTGTGAATATGTTCTTGCTGACAAACTCCCCCTGCCTGATGTGTCGTTTTCCTGGTGACGAAATTGTGATCGCAGCGTTCGCATTAGCGTGCGGGGAGACATGTTTACAAACACCATTGCAGGCTACCATTTTCTTAACCGGAACACGGTGTGCGTCGTCTTCCCTGCGCCTCGACGACGGATCCGCCCGATTGGCGATCGTGCCGTGGGAGTGTGACGATTGGGTCACAGCGAGCACCGGAGCGCCATGTGCCAGCCTGTCCTAAGGGCCATTAATTCGGCGAGACGCTTGGTGCCGCTGATCGTGTCAATTCGGCCAATTCCGAACAGTGCCCTAACAAGTGTTAAGTGTCTGGGACTCCCACGCGGTCAATTGTTTTGTGACGAGGTGTTTTGTGTCGCGAGATTGCACCGCAGGATGGGAAAAGAGGCAGGAAAAAAACGGAAGGGAACAGTAGTAAAGTTTGGAAATTAATTATATCCTTTGGTGGTGACCTGATCAGAAGTGTAGGAATTTTGCACACAGTCAATCCAGGATTGTTTGTGCTAAATCATGTGTTTTACGATCACTGTGTTGGTTTATTCAATATTAAATTATAGAAGAAATGCACGGTTTTCATATTGCTAGTACTCGAAACAACTGTCAACAAACAAAGTGATAGTTAATTTGTACGTTATTGTAAAGGTTTTTTTGCAAGACAATAGCATTCTTTGTCATATAAGTAAGAAGCAATTTTACAAAAAAATAAATGCAGCCACATTGTAATAAGAAATGAATCCTTTCAATATTTGATTATAGCAGATTTTGGTTGTGTCATTTTCAATCTGTTGCTCATTCTTTTTGCTGTACTCAAAATTTGTATTTTGTTCCGCAAAATGTAAGAACCATATATTACACCATATATCCCATATATACACATTTGTATTTTTTTTCTTGTCCGGTTGATTGCTGCGAAATGCCTTATGACATCAGACAACTTTATTGTTTTTCTATTGCCAAGATTTTTCGAAGATGTCACGGTTAAAACAAATATTGCGAAATTTCCGTAAGAAACAAAAAATCATCTGTAAAATATATACTCTGGGGATGTGATCATATCTAGTTTTGAAATGTTAATTTTTATTGATAACAGACGGAAAAATTGAGGATTTTTTAAAGAAATAAAATAGGACAATGTAAAGGTCCGCTAATCTTTGATAAGATTCATTTATAATTATAATCCTTTTCTGTTCGATGTTTCATGTCATGAAATACACTTGCTACGGACCTGTTCCTGGTTAAGGTGATTCTGGTCTCTTAGTATAGGGTGTAAAATAAGCTTAAAAAAAAGGTTTCTGTCTAGATGAATGCAATGACTTATCCTTCTATGCCCTTCTTTAGATTGCGCACAACCGATATATCGTCTTATTTAGCGTTTTTATCTAGTAGTATGCAATTTGTAAAGGCCTTTTATTTGTTTTCTATGTTGTTTTTTTTTAATTTTTTTTGAATAATTGCTTTTTTTTACTTTTGGCCAAAATTCAGGACAGTTCTAGTACTGTTGTACATAACTGTAGCATTTTAACACTTCCCGACATTACTTCAATTTGCCGGAAAGTTTCTCAGCAAGATAGAACTTATATCTGTTGGGGACATTAGATCATGCTTAGTTTATATGGCATTTTTGACCAGGAACCTCAACTTTAAAGAAGTTTTTGATTTTTCTCTTCACGGACCATGTTGGACTTAGCTACAAGTTGTGCAACTTTTTATTTTTTGAACTCTGTAATTCTAACACGTTAATAACTATTAAACACCAATACCTTCAAATAAGTCTAATAGTTTCCATATAGCACCACTGGTAACCCTATTAAAAATAAAACTAGGTGACTGAATTATAGGACCTGACCTGTTCATTTTTATTATTTTTATTTTATTTTATTTTTTTATCTAGATGTGTTTGAATTGTTTTCTATTACTATTACAGATATATGAAAGCTCAAATCTGAAAACACGAAGTATCAAATCCTAAATGGTTCTATTTGTAATGATTCTTGCATTCGATCTGGATGCTCATTTCCTGATTGAGTTTTAGATACTCTTGTTAACGCCTACATGGACTTGATAGAACTATCCAGTCGATATTTTTTTTCTTGTAAGGCATTAATTTCCAGTAGATATGTTAACTCCACAATTTAGTTATTTTTTATTGTTTTGCATTTTTTTCATTTCTTCATTCACCTTGCATTGTGCTATACTTATGACTTTGCCCTGGATTATGGCATTTTCGTTCTGTTTTGTACATTTATCAAATTTATGTGTCACTTTTCTTTGACTTCAACGCAAATATAAAATGCCTTCATTGATTTAAGCTTCTTCCTCTCGACAAAGCATTGAGAAAAATGTATATTTATTTTAATCATTTCAAAATCATATCTTTTGACTCTTTCATGTCCATTTTTTACGATGATTGCCGTTTGGCTATGGCAACCGTAAATTTAATTTCAATTGCTCATAATTCTTCATTATGCAACTATTCTTATATAGAAATTAAGGATGTTCGAGGACTATTTAAGAACAATATGCTATTTATTCTATTTATTACATTTTGGAAATATATTTTAAAACATCAAATGGTTAGCTAAAATCACTAGTTCTAACGCACTATTAAGTGGATAAAGCAGTGATCACAACATGCCACCATTAATTTGAAAGACATGTCATGAATTCGCGCTCGAATCACGCAACCGCATTGCCCGCAGTGGTTCTTCAACTTGGTTGGCGCTGTGCCGGTTGTGTGGTCTCGTGTGTGTGTTTTTTTTTAATCATTTTATTTTTAGATTACGCAATTGTTCCTGCTACACACAAAAACACGCCGGGCAAGTTTTAATTTCGCGTATTAATGCTACATTTGTTACGCGCGCGCGTGTGTCTCCGCCGGCTGACAAATGAACGCAACAAAAGCGAAACCGGCTGCAACACATTCTATCCCTTCGCCGTGCCACGCATCCTCTAGTGCAGTTCAGCGTTGTTAGTGTTAGTCACAAGGTGGTGTCGATTTTCAAAGGTTTTCCATCGGGAGATGCTACCATGCCGGGCTGTGTGTAGTAGTCGTTCGAGGAGTGAACTGACCTGAAGTTGCCTAAAGAAAACATAAAAAATACACATTTTCTGCTCTTTTTTCCTTCCTTCCCTTGCCTTGCTGTTCTCGACGGCCGGGGAAATAATTTATGGCAAATAAAGCGACGTCGGTAAGAGATCATCGGCACACCCGAGCGAAGGGCCTCCCAGTGCTAGAACACTAAAGAACGGTAGCACTCGCCTATGCGTTGGCTGGCTGGTCGGTGCGTAAATTAAATGCTTTGAATCATTTTTCATCTTTTCTCGTTTGTTTTTTTCGTTTCGTGCACCTCGTACACTGTCGTTGGGAAACTTTTCATGCGTTTTTCGTGTTTGTATGTGCTTTCAATAGCTTCTTGAGGTGCGTACCACCACACCTTTTGAATGGGTTTAGTTCAACATTTTCTCCCACAGTGTGTGGCAGTGTGTGCAACGAGTTTAGCTCTGGCTGGTGGTGAATAGTAAGAACATTGATTCGTCTACGTAAATCGGAAATCAAAACATGCGATAAACAAGATTTTTTCCAGAAAAGTGTGTGCCCACGTCTAATGAGACATCCCGTTTGAACGGCGTACCGCAGTGTGTTGTGTGTGTGTGTGTGGATGTGGTAAATGTGCGTGGGGGTAGGTTGTTTTCCCAGCTGTTCGTCAAGAAGCCGGTTCGAATCGAATTTCATTTCCAAATGTAACTTCCAACACGCTCAAGATACCAGTGGAAGTGAAGCAAGAAAAAAGAAAACACGCAACGACCCCGCTGAAGGATCGTATTGTTTGCCGTCGTAGCTGATCAAACACCGTTAAGCTAAGCTTACTGCGATCGTTGGGCGGTGGGTGGTGCTTGCTTGCTTGACGAGCGAATGCTGTGCGTGCGGTGTGGTGAGCAGTGAAGCGAGCGGCCCCGAGATGGATCGAACGTGCTATGGAAAATTTGACCCAGGAGCTCGTCAACCGTACCGCTGTACACTAAGAGATCGCGGCATAGCGCCAGGATGTAAGTTTGTTTGTGGTTACACAGAAATGCTAACAATATTAAAAGTGATTTTACTAATATTTAATATGTTCAGAGTGCCTTCTCGCTAATCTTAAATTTTTGGCTATATTTTTTATCATTTTGTTGAGGAAACTGCGTTTCACAAGAAATTCACCTCAGTAATGAGGACATGCACTTTAGAACCTCTATCCTTGGTTCTGTTTACGTTTAAGTATTTGTTTATTGAATTATATTGTATGTAGAAGCGTCTATTTTATATTATAACCAAAATGTAGGTGCTAACAACTTAACGAATTCGTTAATATATTCGTCTGATTCCCGATTAATGCATAAGTTTCCTCTGAGCAGTGTTATAAGAAGTTTGAGTTAAATCATTAAATCACTTTTAACAAACTATCAAAAGCTTACGGAAAGTAGCTCGTCGGTGTGGAGTGTTCGTCGATAAATCATCGATCGAAATTTAAAACTTGAATCTTGAGTTAATCACGAATCTTTGAATTAAAAGTCATTAGTCATCTCAAAGAGTTAATTCAAATTTCAGGCAATAAAATAATCGTCACGCATTCGAACTCTTCTATGGCAAAAGCCTGCTTCATAAAACCAAAAATAGAGATGACAATGCACTGTTAAGTAATAATGACGCCAAAGGGCGAATGTAAGCAAACCGATTATGAAAAATTCAATAACTAATATTTGCTTTACGAAAATTCTGCTTGTTAACGATAGCATTTTGTTGGTTTGGATCCCGTTGTACAAGAATCGTTTCGGACGAATTAACAACATGTACGTCATGGATTCTAGGCCCATTTGGACCTTGCCCGTTTTACGTAGGGCTGACTACCCTGGTGCGTGTAAACAATACAGGGATTTCCGAGTCACTTGGCAATGTTAACAACATTTTTCATTCATGCTTGCAAGATGTTTTTCAACAGCTGGCAAATGTTATATATGCATCACAATAATGTATCAGTTTTTCCACATGATTTTCAACACGTCTCAAGCTGAATTGAGTGTGACAGTTCTTTGTGAATTGTTAAAAAAACATGTGTAAGAAC
Organism: Anopheles fontenillei; assembly: GCA_008817895.1. Lineage (NCBI taxonomy): Eukaryota > Metazoa > Arthropoda > Insecta > Diptera > Culicidae > Anopheles > Anopheles fontenillei. The sequence goes on from VTWG01000815.1 coordinate 13,025, forward strand.
TGGAATTTTGTTGTGATGTCAAAACAATATGAGATAGCTGTTGAAAAACATCTTTCAGGCGGTGAATAATTATGTGCACATTCTAATATGACTTGGAAAATCCTGTATGTCATAGATCACCAAGACCTTCATTGGTACAGGTAGACCTTATCCTACAACGATTATTACGCTCAAGGAAAAAAGAAGAAGAAGAATAAGAATAGTTTGTTCGTCTCTCGATCTTGTAAACATTTGTAACATTTTTTTATCAGCAAAAGTTTCCTACATGCGACTGAATGGAACTAATTAATTATCGTTTGATTGCATTTGCTTATAATATGTTTTGCTCTGCATCACATCATTGAAAAAGCTCTATTTTGAAGCTGACATAATGCCTTAAATATGTGTCCCCTAGTTTAATACATGTTGTATGAAACTAATTTTAAATTTATATATTATTATTATTTTATTTATTTTTAAATTTATTAACTCATTTTCATTAAATAAGTGTGTATTTAGGTATTATATCACACATTTACAATTGATATGTTTCTAATGGTGTTACCACTACACCTGACACGATTCCAATTAAACCCTGCACCATCCCTGCAATTGCTAAAAAGCTCGTGCTTTAAAAACCCCAAAGCTTCCAAAGTTCACCAACAGATGGGGGTGCGCCGCGTGTAAATCGCTGCTCTGGATATGGTTGTAACCGTCTACACACGTGGTGCGGGCGGTGTTTGCTCACAGCTGTTTAACTTCCACCCATACTAGCCATGAAACACTGGGGTGTACTCCTTTGCTCGGTTAGTGTCGCGGTTTTTTGTTGTTGTTGTATGTTGATTCTTTGCGTGGGGAGGAGACCTACACTTGGACGCCTTCAAAACACACGCACACACGGTGTCCATGTGCGACACCTTGCTGAGGTCATACGTTCGAAATGGCATTCCTTCGACACTTTTCTGCGTGTGTGTATGTGTGTGGTAAGGTGCTCTTTCTTCGCCCGTTGGCGATGGTGGTTGATATCGACGGGGTGGGTACGGGGGTTACTTCCTGTCGCCATGTCGCCACCGCGCTGTGTCCACGTCGATGATGTCATTATCGTACAAACATGATTTTGCTGCAGCAAACAAACCCGAGACGTCGTTGGGCAAATGGGGTAAATGTGGTTTTCTTGTGCACTCTTCTTACTCTAACTGATCTTTCTTTTCTTACTGATCGTTCGAAAGATGAATGAATCGAAAGAGCTCTCTTTTAAACTGCGGTGCTGGTATTTGAAAGAGGGGTTAAAGTCTTTGTGTGATATGGTGACTGATCGATCATTCCACTGTCGGTTTGTTTACGTTGAATGAAGATTTTTATTGGTAACCCAAATAATTACCAAAAAACTGGTTATCTTCGCTGTATTATTATTTTATATTTTAACGGATTTTCATGCTAAATTCATTTTTTTAAATAAAAAAATGCTAAGAAATCGATCAAAATCTCAATTTGTAGTTGTCATATTTATTTTTATTTTGAAGAAGTTATGGTAGAAATATAAAATCTTTGAAGTATTAAGAACTCTACAGCGCGATGGTCTCAGTAAATTTGAATGCCCAACATGTGCAACCTTTCTCTTCAAGGGCTGAACCAAAACATGCCACAGAAGTTCTTTTTCTCTCTCTCAGTGAATGTGAGAAGAATGTTGTACACATTCCAGTCACTCAAACCGGCGGACTAATCGACCGTTTCACTCACGCTCACGTTCCCCAATAATCGTTCCAGTTCGCTGCTCTGGAGGTTTTGACAGGCTTTTTTCCCTTTGCTTTCCCTTTCGTGAACCCGCGAGAATCTCGCGCGGTGTTCATTCGACGGTGCAATGCAAACACACCGTCAGAAAAAAAAGCAAATCCCCAGCATGAGTAACTGGCCACCACAAGACGACTCCTTCGCTGAGCGCTAACGCGGCTCTCAATCGCTGGGGCGTTCACGCGATCGCAACAACCACCCCTGCCTGTTTGTTGGTTGTGTTGGTGCTCAAGGGATTTGCATTTGGCCGCGCTACAACCCCCGACGCGCGTAAAGAGCTTTAATCGCTGACCGTCTTGGTTTGATTTAGTATTCATTGAATCATCGTCATTCGCGCGTCATTTTGGTGTTCGGTGCCGCTCGGTTGGATTGGAAGAGGAACAGGAGTTTGAAGCTTTTTCTGTGCTATTGCAATTGTGCTATCAAAACGCTAAAACATTACCCAGAAGCTATTGCAATTGTTGTGCCTCAAAACCTTTGTTAGTTAATGCGAGCGGTGTGAGTGGTGTGAGAGAGCGAGTGCTAGGCCTCGATCGTGTGCTGTACAGGTCGACGCTTCTTCGACCTCGACGGCCGTCGGCTGCGTCTCCGGGCGGTGTGTGCTTACCTTCGGCAGACCAAATGTTAAGAAATGCAGCATTATCACTGAAATGCATGCCCGCTAAGGCTTATCAGAAGGCGGCAAACGATTGTTAGTGGTGTAAAGTGTTGGTTTTCTTGCACTTGCCAGTAAAAACATCCCAAAGAAAGCTGCAAAACCTCACAGAAAAGGTTTCTTCAGTATCGCGTGTTTGGTTGTGTTATTCCATTGTGGTGTGTGAATATATCAATTTTGTGTTACAGTTAGGGCAATTATTTTGTGTGTGTGTTTCTGTTTCTGTCTAAAGTATACCAGCGTACCAAGCCAGCAGAGGAAACATGACGGGTAAGTTGTCGCCGCTCTGCCCTCGATCTCTCGATCATCTGTTTGGAACAGGTTTGGAACCTGTGACGTCATTAGTTTCTCAGCATCATGCGTGAAAGAGAAACGCGCGCTTGCTTTTGGCGCGTCTGTTCGGAGGATGTTGTTGCTCCAGTGAACTTGAGATGATGATAGTTATCCCTTATTCCATTTCCTTCCTCCCTCTTAATTGCTCACATATTGGGCAAGAATTTTGCTGAGAAAAAAAAACCATCCAATAATTGGCCTCGACAGGAAGGAACTCCAACAACCTCAGGGGCTGGCGGAATGTAGAGAAGAAGTATTGATTTCGGAATGTGTTCGATCAGCTCGTTGTTTGTGGTGGTTTTCCACCGCGATCACCGTACATCAAGCAGTCAGGCAAGAGCAGGGCAAGAAAAATCCGCTCCGAAATGTGATTGCGCGAGGTGGCAGGCAAGTCAGCGGCTATTTTTAGCATTCCAAACACACGCCACGAAGCCACGCATCTTCTTCCTACACGGTGTTGTGATCCTACACCCGGCAAGTCAAGGCAAAATGGGAATATGTTTTTTCCCCTGTTCAACCCTTGCATGCTTTCAACCCGAAATTCTCTTTTCGAAAAGATAATGAGAGTTACCTTAGGCGGAGGATGTACTGTACTGTATATCCGAATCTTTTATTAATTGTTTTCTTCAGACTCCTCTCCAATACAGGGGAAATTGGGCAGTGTGTTTATCTAACACCGCAGACCAGTGTGTTAAATTCAAACCGGAAGTTGAAACGATGTTGCTTCCAAGGGTCCCATCGATCGCTCGCCTACTGACTACTGGCTGGCTTTTTAAAATCATATGCAAATGATGGAACGTGCCGTTTCGTACGTAAATCTGGCCGTGGGAGTGAGTGTGTTACATATGGAACAGTCATTTTATCATTATGTGTCTCTTATCCACACCTCCCTCCTACACACACACACACACACACATGATGTGAATGTATTCTCGAATGGATGGAGATAGAAAAAACGAAGTGTAAAAGGTTTTGCATTACTTCTTTCTACAATCAGTTTTGATCGATGATGTGTGATATGATTTTTGTCGAATTTCTTTAATCTTATATATTCTTCCAGAGTGTTGGTTTCTTTAGTTGCGTATAAGCCTGCAATGTTGTGAATGAAACTCTTCAAAGTTTATGGTACTTTGATCTTGATTGCGTACTCAACCTTGGAAAGGTTTTTTTTTATCTGAAGGGTGTTTTTTTACGTTGCAATAGTTATTTTTATATTTTATTATTGCAGGGAAATGGAGGAAAGCTCTTTGAGTATCGACACAATATTGAAATTGATCGATTATTTACTGTTTTGACCAGTATTATCTAAGAATAATTAATTCTAATTATGTAATAATTCTAATTCCTCTAATTGAAACTCAAATTGAAACTGAAATTGAATTTTGTTTCCCAATATAAGATTCTAATTTTAATTGTTAATCATCTTTAATATAATTCCTTGTTAAGTGATGTGTTGTCGTGGGTATTTAATATTAGTTTGACTTCCCTGACTCAGCGTTGCACGAAAAGCTCTTAAGTTAGTTTTCATTAGCTAAAATAATTCGTTTTTCCTATCGAGGCGATCCCGTGGTAGAGTCGTCAAATCGCACGACCTAACAATATGCCGGTCGTGGGTTGAAACCTCATACCAGTACCAACATACCAGTCTCGAAAGCCTGTATTGCAAGCTGGTATGACTGCGTAGGTCGTTAGAGTGAGAATAAGAAGAATTCATTGAATATTTACGATAACACTAATGAGATCTGTTGTGTAAAAAAAATGTAAGTAAGATAGCCAGGTCTATTAGACTGATGGCAGCTCTAAACCGACTGCGGTTGTTGCTCCTAATAAGCAGAATAGGTCATAAATAACTCACTACGTTGCTTTAGTATGATTTTTGTAATTAGGTACAAAGCACGCCAATGTTCGATATTGATTGCCCCAGAAAAGCTCTTTGCATACCTTAATTCAAATGTTGTCATCTGTTCTGATTGGTATCAATTGGTAGGCCTTTTTGGACCGTTCCTCCTGAATAAAAAATTACTGTACTGATTCAATGATTACACCTCATATGACTTTGGATGTAATTAAACCAGTTTACATGTAATGTTAGCCTTTTAACCATATAATCCTGTGTTCCATTTTTTATTATTTATTTTTAAACGAGATACTTCGATAGTCGTTTAAAGCAGTGGTCTTCAATCTGTGGTCCGCGGACCACTTGTCCGTGGCGTTGACATAAGTGGTCGGCGAAAAAAAAAAATAGATTTTTTAAAAGAAAAGCTTATTACGGTATATATCGTACCATTGTTTTCCCAAAATGAAGATTAAATTTTCAACAGGCACGGCTAGAATAAGATTTAAACAGATTGTTTGATTAAAAACTTTGAACTAAGTCTATACAACTAAGTCTATAAATTTCAAAGTCAAGTGATCCGCGTTCCTAAAAAGCACTGCAGAGCACTAATTTAAAGGAACCCTACACAGTCATCTAGTTGAGCTTCCCTATTACTATATCGAGCAGGAGAAAAAAAACCCTTTTAGTACACGACCCTATTGTTCTTGAAATTCCTTGCCACAAGCGAGTGTGCGGTGTGCAAAAGTCGTGAACCGCACCAAGACACGACACTTTCTACCGCACAGAAGGGCACGCTCTGGCTCTGCTGAAGGCTTCGGAGAGATTTTTTTCTTTGGTTTGTCCTCTCAAGATGATATTTACCTTTGCATTTCCTTTCCTTCGCTTTGTGTAGCCTTTGCTTTGCGCGGTGGGTGATCGTGTTTCCGTCGGTTTTTTTTGTTTTGCATGCATTTCATTTCGCTGTGATGTGCCGACTGCTTTCGTTCGTCGACTTTGGACCCACTAATGTGTGCTAAAGAGAGCAAAAAAAAAATCGTCTACCTCGTGATGGCGCTTGCATGTCAGACGTGAGGGATACCGTTGAGGGGTGGAGGAGGCGTTCATCAGGAAAGTAGAGTAAACATATCTGATCACAAATTCGTCGTGGAACCAATTCGTTCGTAGTTTTGCTTTTGGACGCGGCGCTTGGAAATGATCAACAAATGGGTGACACCAAAAGCGATTAATCATCTGTTAACTAATTTACAGTTTAGAAGCTGTTATGAGGAATGTTTACTTGAGCTCTAGGGTTATAAAATTAGCACACAATGTGTTAGAAATTGTTCTTGCGTTACACTTTTATATGGAGTATTTGCTAAATAGCTCATATAAACACATTTTTTTCGTTTGTTTAACGTTTCAGCGAGCGTGACATGTTTTAAGTTAGAGTGGCAGCACACGGATGTTGGTTAACATTTACCGGTTAAACTGTTCTTGGAAGCAAAGGACAGTGACAATTTGCAAAGAGTTTGGAGATTTTAAGATTTAATTTTAAAATTTAAACTATTAATGTTTAAGGTTAGCGGCAATATGTTTTAAGGTTTTTGTTAGATATATGATTTGTGACAGTGAAGGTACTTAATATGCAACCATTTCCATTTCCTATTTGCTCATTATATATTTAAATCCTGATAGTCATGTCATGCTCAAAAGATCAGTAATTTACGACCACTTTCTCTCGATCACTAAACTGATCTTTATCAGAATCCGATATATCAGAGCACAGCTACAAAAGTTATAATTTGTCGGTTCAAAGATCTAAGATCCTTTGCAAGAGTTTGATATTTTGGAAACTTCAAACATGCGAATCTTCGAAAAATAGATCAAAGTTTAGCAAAACTCCCGTGTACAAAAATGATCCAGAGCACCATATGTTAAATTTTTGACTAGTTTATCGTTAGCTAGTTAGCTACCAAAACCATTAAAGCCACTGAGTGCTAAAATACGATAAACATCTTTCAAATGTCAGACATGATCTAATCTAATAGCCCGTTACGTCCAAAAAGAAGAAGGTTCATTTGCATTCTGCGTTGTCGACAGCTGCCATAATTCACCCTACTAACCCAGCAGAAAACAATAATGATTTTACCATCAGTCAGTGAGTATCTATGACATCATGAAAGCTACTGGTAGCATTCCAGCATCCGCCAAAAAACAGTGGTGAGCAAACTTTGCAGCTGAATGCTCCAACAACATACCCAAGCAGTCCCACGTGAAGAGATCATACCAGCATCAAAATGTGTGAAGAATCAAAAACATTGCCAACCACTGACCGAAAAAGATCCCCCGCCCAGCTGTGTGTATCGGACAGTAATCTAACTGGTTTTGCACTGTTATAGGCAAGCTGGTCTGCCGAAGCACTGGTCTGGCAGAGCAACACCATAACGTACCGCCCGTGGAATTCGGCATCCATAAATAATAAGCTAAGATTACCATTTAGCAACTAACGTCTATGTTTGTCTAGGTTCGGTGCCTGCCTGCTGCTGCTGCTACCTGAACCGGACAACGATCTTTGGCCATCTTTCGTTATCACCGTCCATGTACGGAACATCCGGCAAGGTTCATGTGAGCGAGGTTCGCCTTCGTGGAGCATTGGCTTGTAGGTTGGGTTGAACCACTTGCTTGAATCGAGCTGCGATCTTGCTTTTATGAAAATCCAACCCTAAACAGTACGCAACATGGAACCGTCCGTCGTTTGTAAGCTTTGAATCTGAGCGAGGTTGAGAGAAATTGGCGAATCGTGAGTCGGAAAACGCCGACGAGCGAAGATTCCTCCCCTCGCGGTGAAAGGCCGTTCGAATTAGCCGGCTTGTTGTTGTGGCGATCGGATGCTGCGTGGGGGGAGCCGAGTGCCGTGTGACTGACTGGCGTGTTGCGCCACACACCCGAAAAGCAGCGGCAAAACCGTCCCGTCTAAATCCGTCCCAGCCAGCGTGTGTGTGCGAGTGTCGCTCATCTCGCGGGGACTATCAAACGTCGCGTTAGACTAACACACTATCATGCAGTGTTGCATCCAACGTGCCAGCTTTGATTGCTCTCTAGCGCCGCGTGTGTGACACACACTTGATGATTTTTGATGTATTAAATCCCGATGTGTGTCCACTATAACGCGTTGTGCTGATGACGTATAGTGCACCGTGTGCTGCTCGGCAGTGTGAGTGTCACGTCACTGCTTGCCAGTAGTGTAGAAGGCCAGCACACAGTGCGTGTCTAATCTTGCGTGATGCTGCAAAATCCCGCTCCCGCTCAGTGTGAGTGGTTGGTTGTGTGTTTGTGTGCGAAAGGCAAGCAGCGAGCAGAAGAGACGCGCCAAACCCGAACCCGATGCTAATGGTAGTATCAGTGCAAACAGTTTGGCGATCGGTCGCGCAGCAGTGAAGGCTCTCTCGTGCGCTGCCGTGTTTAATCCCACGACCAAGGCGCCAGGTTGTGTTCTTGTGTGCGCGCTTCGTTAATGATCAGTATTTGCACCTTGGTCCCTGTGTGTGACGTAGAGGCAATTGAATGTTTTTTTTTTTTGCATTATAAAATACGCATTTTTGAGAAGTGGACCCAAACCAGAAGTGTCCGGTCCAGTGTGCCGCGGGGCAGTGTGCGCACAAGCGAAAGAGAGTTTAAGATAAAGCGGTGCTATCAAAATCCCTCCAACGATAATGTAACAGGTTTTCTGCCAAGGCGACAGTTGCGACAGTGGTGGTAAACAAACACAAGCAGCAGCAGAGCAAAAAGGCTCTGAAATGAGCCAACAAATGTGAACAAACTTCAACAATTGGAGTTGAAAACCATGGCTAGAACAGGATAATATACACTGCGACATGTTAAGGCGTTGCATTAGTAGTAGTTTATTAGTAGTGCAAACAACGTGTAAAGGTTTTAATCGGTTCTAACGTTTACAGTGTGTACACACGCCATACGCCACGTCCCGTAGGTGTGTGTTCTCGAACGTTTTATTCGAGTGAGCGTTACGTTACGTTATTTTTTACGTTGTTTTGTGTGTTTGTTTCGCTTTCGGTGCTCAAAACAACAGGGAATTTTTGCGGCGTGTCCGAGCAAACTCAGCTACTCGTTCTCTCGACTTCAGTGGTGTTGGTTGGCAATATTTTTAGTTCGAAATAACGATAATAAGATCAGGGCCGTGTGTGCGCGAGTGAATAACGTGGTTAGACGTTATTTTTTGTGTTGTCCCCCAGGGGAGGAAATAGAACCTGATTGCTCTGTTGACGGGGCTGTTGTAGGTGGTGATGTTGAGGTCATAAAAAATATACATTTTTCGTCTATTGAAAAGTAGCTTATTCCGATGTTCGATGATGCGTGGTGTGATGTGTCGTCCCCATCTACGTTAGCAGCGCGGTCGATCGAGCAGAACAATCTGTCTGGTGATGCGGTGTGGCTTCTTATCTTGCTTGGCAATCCCCTCTTTTGTCAGTGGCTTATATGGTGCCCGCGCGCGTGTGTGTGTTTGTCCCTGTGCAAGCGTATAATTCTCTCGCTCACCTGTGAGGAGCGTCTCCCGCCCCTTTCTATCACGATTTCTATGTCGTGTTCGTGCGCTAAATGTGTGCGTATCGAACCGATTTTAGTATCCTAGACGGATTTGTTTATGTTTACGCTCGCGTGAACTCCGCGCGCGCTTATTCACCCTCGGCGGGGGGGGGGGGGAA
>VTWG01000815.1:22397-92662 GCA_008817895.1 Anopheles fontenillei
TTGGTTTGCTGCTGTTTTTGGGGGGGGGGGGGGGGGGGGAGAAAAACGGTGGAAAACCGATCACACACCACCCTCGGTCTACATGGGAGAATAATTGGTTCGGCCGTAAGATGTTTCCGATCATCAGTGTGTGTGTTTTGTTTGTGCACATGCAGGCCGTTTGTGGTGGAAGGGAAAAGGAAAATGTGGAACCGGACTGCGCACGACCCATTGCCGATTAGTCACACAATGTTGGAGGCTATTTTAAGCCAGCGCGGTCTCAGATTGGAGTGTGTAAAGAAGAAAGCATCTTTAGAACTCGTTTGGAAGGGGAAACACAAACACATGAGAAATTGAATAACGCTTTTTCTGAAGGAAGAATATTTCCTTGCAATGATTGTTTCTAAAAACGATTTTTACTTTTGTTAGATAGTCTACGATATTTTCTTGTTTTGGCAAACAGTTCTATTTAACTTCAAAATTTTAAGCCATTTTTTTCATCAACTGATGTATAATTTCCCTTTCCCATTGTTCAAATTAAATTGGCTTAGTACTTGTGCCAAATGCGTTAGATTTTCGGATCTATTTCGCTAGCAGGCCATATTCCTTCCATTGTGCGAGCTTGCCTGCGTAGTTTGATGTCTAAAAATAATTTCTTGTAAAGGTGCGTCAGGTAAAAAAATAGAAGTACTGTCTGGCACGCGCACACTTTAGGATTTAGGATTGAATGGTTTCGCAGATCTCTATTTTTCAACATGATTTTCAATGAATGTTCACAACGAATAATAAGCTCTGCCGCTAATTTGTGTCATAAATTTCAATCGGTGCATTTTTGCTCATTTGTATCTTGTTATGTTTATGTAATTTTAATGGCAGAATGTCATTTTTTAGGAAATAATTCATTATTTGTTATTAAAGATTTAAAGTGAGATAAAGTATAATCGTGAAAATTGGGGATTAAGGAGTTATTAAAGAATTATGAGATTTTTTTGCAATTCTTTGGATAATTTTAAATATTAAATTACTGTTTTTTGCCTTCATGTTCTTCGTCGTGTGTTGTTTTAATTAATCATTTTCGTGAAGTCGCCAGCTTAACGACCATCAATTTCACCAATACTGTCGTTTGGCTCCGGTTCGATGTTCCAAACCAACAAGAGCATTAACTGTTAACGGCTGTTTGATGTTATGTTTGTCTTTTTGCGCGTGGCCTGCCTGCATCCGAGTGTTGTGTGTCCCCTCGGTGTCAGTGTGCACTAATTGTTATGGCAGTGACCGCATAAGAGCTAAGGGTGTCATAAAATGTACGATCAATAATAAAAAATTCCACCAGAGCTGTGTGCGCTCCATAGATGGAGAGGTGGAGGGCGTGGTGGCAGCAAACTGACTTTCATTAATTAATCCTTACGATGTAAAATTGCCTGTGACCCGCTCTCGAGACGATGAATAAGCTACTTTTTGATGAATGAAAATAATAAGAGCGTCAATTAATTGTGTTTAAGCAGAGCTTGTAAAACTCCAACAAGGAATGAGTGTAATTCCGATAAGTTAGTTCCGTTGTATCAGTATTAACAAGCATACAAAGAAGCAGTTATACGGGAAGTTTATAAAACAAACAAAAGAAAGCATATACATTAAGTGCATTCACAAGGAACGTAACTGTTTGTAGTAACACACACACGCCCACCACGTTGGTTGTGCAATTGCGAGGATGGCGTCAAAGATGTCCCGCACCACCCCAACGAAAGGAATCGTCGGTGGAGGAGGCCGGGCGGAAGGTTTCGAAGATTATTTGGGTGAGTGTGACACGATCTTGGGTCTTGGGTCTGCCGTGCGGGATTCAGATTGCCCAATTCTTCATTGCGTTTTCTCTTGGTTCCTCGCAAGCAAAACCAAAATGCAACGCAACCGGTACCGCGCCGGACTGTTGAGCAATCGTTAGGTAAAGTGTGTAGCGGGAGATCATTTTGAAAGGCGTTATTTATAGGAGCAGAGTTTATCCCGGCATTAATTCGGAGGAGTGGAAGTGGAACGAATGCATCTTGGAAGTGACAAAATAGCGCTCATCTGCGCGCCCCGAATCTACGCATCAATCAAACCAAATGCGTAAAACTCCAAATGCGACGCATCAACAGTTGGCGGTTGCCCCACTTTTCCAACGTGCAGCGTGTCATCCGGCACGTGCAGCAGCAGCAGCATCAGCAAACGGCAGCAACACTACTTCCCTCCTCCTTCATGGTGCACTCCAGCGAGGCAAGGGCAAACGGAATCAATATTTTTGCATCTCGGGTCGGGTCTCGTTACGTCTCCCCCCGTGTGCGCATTAAATTGACCTGATGGAGCACACACACAGAGACACACACACTCCGGCATCCTTACCAGGGTGGGTGGGATGGGTTTTAAATTGCACTTCTCCACTTTTGCGTTCGCTGTCGATCGGTTTTTTGATATTTATAGCCGCAACACGCGGGGCCAGCGGCGCAGTTGAACTCATTTTCTAATGTGCATCCAATTGAGAGATGGCGACCGAAAGCGTGTAAAATGCAATCGTAGACGACGTTTGTATGATGCAAAACGCTGTTGGGTATGCTCTAAGCAGAAAGTTGGAATTTCAATGCATTTCTTTGTAAATGGGGAGTAAACTTTCTTTACAAAGAAATTGCATTCACTTCGATTTCAAACGATGTTTGCAAATATTGGAACATATTTCCTATTCAAATGGCTTTATTGCAGTGTAAATACATGTTTTAGCTGTCCTTTGTTACATTCCTTTGTTCTTAAAAAATAGGATTGAGTCATCTTTGCTTAGAGTGCTCTATCAAATTTACGTGGAAATGGTTGCTTCCCTGCTGTGGTAAGATGTTTGTTGCTAATGTTTTCTCTAATGCGAGAAATTAGAGAAATTAGAAATATTGTTTGGTATGGTGTTTAATATTATTTGCAACGCTGTTGTTTGCTAAATCTGAGTTCGTTTCAAAGTCGTAAAATGAATATTTTCAAAATAAACACATGCATCTCAATCTTTAAATATTGAGGATGCTCATGGAAAGAAATTATCTCTCTTAGTATTTTTTCTATAGCCAACTGAAAAATGTCCATTTTTAATGCAAATGTTATTCATGTTTCATGTTTCATGCTTCTCCAAAGCTACCCGAGTCCTCCAAGCTCCATCATTCCAAGACTACGGATACTTTAAAGCTAAAACAACTGCCATCTTTAATAGTGCTTAGTAGTGCAGTGTTCCTCAAGTAGTAAAGGAATGACTATCCGACTTTTTCTTCTTCTTTTGGCTCAACAACCGATGTCGGTCAAGGCCTGCCTGTACCCACTAGTGGGCCTGGCTTTCAGTGACTAATTGATTCCCCACCATAGCAGGATAGTCAGTCCTACGTATGGCGGCGCGGTCTATTTGGGGATTGAACCCATGACGGGCATATTGTTAAGTCGTACGAGTTGACGACTGTACTACGAGACCGGCCAGACTATCCGACTACATCATACTTAATAAGTCGCGAAATTCTGTAAAGACCAGCATGACCGCGTAGGTCGTAACGCCAAAAAGAAGAAGAAGAAGAAGAAGTTATTATTAAAACCTTTATCAATAAATTATTCATAAGTCATCCGTCAGCTTGAAACATAATTCGAAGTTATGAGATAATTGAAAATTGACATATATTGTCGAAAAACTGCCTCTTTGGTTCATCAGATAGCTATCTCCTCCTCCTTCTTTATGTCGTGGGACTACCCTACACTCTTTTTAAAGGGTTTCTAGCATTTGTTCATAAGTTTATTACAGCATAGAAGTAAGAATAAATGAATACTGAATGAATAAATGAATACTATAAATGAAACTACCCTAGGGATCCAAGGGATCTTACCTTTCTTACTTGTTCGCAAATCAATAAAGCTTCATAAACCCATTGACTTATGGAGATTCATCATGTTCACATACATTAATATTTTGAGATCTACGATGACTTTCAAAACAGAATTCGATTTGACCCTCAGATTAATTAGAATGGATTAAAAAGAGTTATAATATGGTTAAACTGAAGTCAAATAAATGGGCTTTTTCACAAGGCTCATACAGTCGTATAGTTATTCTGATAGATATCAAGTTTCTTTCCGTTTTAAATTTGAAAATCCAAAAACTTAAAACATTTTCGGTTCAACCCAAAACATATCGTCAATGTCTCAATAGAAACAAACGTGTGCGCTTATTTCTTTATCGTCCAAAACCTTATCGTCTATCCGCGCAAAGTGTCTTTCACAGCAGCGCGCACCACCTTTCCCAATTAACGCAATGTGTACCAAAACCTTTTTCATAACAAGAACGTCTCGCTCAACAACAACAGCGGCGTATTTACCAAACGCAAACCGTACACAAGCAACTGTGGAACGCCGCGCCGTTTCATTAACAAAAATCTTCTTCCACGTGTAACAAAAAAAAAACGCGTTCTCTTCCCCGCGCCAACCGCGCGTTTGCAGTGACATTCCGCAAAAGTTCGTCATCAAGTGCGCGGTTTGTTGGGTTGTGGTTGGGTTATCTTCCGTTTTGCGGTTTATCGTTTTTTTTTTTTTTTGTGGCAGCGTAGAAGAAAAACAGGGGAGAAGGGTGAAGAAAAAAATCTAACAACTGCTCGTACAGTAGTAGTAGCCGACGTCGTCGTCGTCGTCTTTGCTATTCCGCGCACCGTACCGTATCTATGGTGATATTGTCGTGTGCAAGACAAGCGCGACATATATAGCGACACCGTTTGCTCTGCGTGCTCCAGAACGAGCAGGAGAAAAAAAAGACACACACATATACACACGCATATGAGACCCCACAAAGGGGAGAGATCTTCCACCCTGTGGTGCCGTTTGAGGCTTTCGCGATGCGCCAGTTGAACAGTGGCCGTCACCGAACGAGCCGGACGAATTCTGCAAACACAAACGCATTCCGACAGCGTGTCCGTTAGCGTACTTCGCGCCATCACCACCCAACCCCCCAGAGAAAGCCGGTGGCGCTTGGTTGGAACTTCCAGCCGCTGTGTGTGTGTCGTGCCACAAGCGTCAAGTGGATCAAGTTCTTGCTTACTCATCAACAAACAAAACGGCTTTCCGGGCTGTGGAATCAAACTCCCAGTTGAAGCCCCAAACGGTGCACTGATGCGCGACCCAAAGATGGAACAAATAACGTACGAAAGTGTGCAGGAAAACTGTCAAGATTTTCTCGGTACGGTTAAGAGAGCGAAGGATGAAGTGTGTGGGACAGATCGAAGAAGGAATGTCAGTGCGTGATTGATCGATCGAAAACGTGTGACTTAAAGCTCTGTGTACCGTGTCTGGTTGCTCCAGTTTTACTTTTCATGCATTATTCATTTGATATATGTGTTTTTCTAACGTGTACGTGTTGCTTTCACTCTTTGCAGATGCACTTCTTGCCGACCTTCAGAACACGGTCCCCGGACACAATCAGCAGCAGCATGGTGGTGGTGGTGGTGGCGGTGGCTCATCCGTTCCCGGATATGGTAGCTTGAATGGAGTTCGGAACAAGCAGCAGACGAGTCCCGTTCCGGTACGTATCAGACATTTGCGGGAGTGTGTACGATCAACCGTGATCAGTGATCGAGTTTTGTACGAAATGTACAAAAGAAAGCACGATAACCTCGAGAAGAAGAAGAAGAAGAAGAAGAAGGGGAAACCGCCGTCATGTTTAAACCTTTTCAAGGTGATGTGTCATTGAGTGAGTTGCTCCCATTAATCGACGAAGAGGAGCAGCAAATGCTTGCTTATTCAGAGTGTGTGCAAACACAAGTGCATCTGCTGCGTCAAAACGACAAACACAACCACTCTCTCTCACACACACTCTCACGATGCAAACGATGCATTTCTTGAAAGTGCGCGCACAACGAAAGAGAAGATCACGCTACTTGGTGCAGTTGCAGTTTCTTTCCTCACACACACACATGTACCAGACCGCTCTCGGTACTTGCTGCTCTCTTAGTTCCTGCCCTTTCCCTCCCGAGCTGGCTGTGTGAATCAAAGTTGCAGAAGTACGTTGTATACGTGTGCGTGTGTGTGTAAGTGGTGCAACGTGCAAGTGCATGAATGGATGTGTGAATGGCTTGGAGCTGTGTGTGGCCTCTTGCAAGCCTGTCCTCCTGGTACCGGACTTACATCGTGTTGGCAATATCGGTCGATTGAACGCTTGAAAAAAATGTCTAGAAAAAACGAAAGTAACTCTCGCGTCGCACGGTGTAAAAGTCAGTGGTGTGGTTAGTCTAGCGAGCCGATTACGTTTGCGTCTGGTGCAAGGAACTACAGTTAAGGCGCTCAGAGTTTTTGCATTCACGGCGGTAATGCAATATGCATGTTTCTTTCTGTTAAATGCTTTAGACAGAAAAGTCATCTTACTTGATGCGGTAGTTGAACACCAACGTGAGATAATAAAACTCATTTACTGTTTTTGAAGCAAAGGTTTGTTGATAAACAGTTGAACGATAAGCAGAAGAAACAAATTCTTGCCCTGGGAGACGTAGATCACTGCACGTTGATGCAAGTGAAGCTTCTACGAACCCGTGGCAATTACTTGGAGTTGAGTGAATCATGCGGTTGAGATGAGTTTGTGAGCGGCCGAGAGACAATTAGCAAAGTGGAACGTTCCGTCTAGACGTTGGAGAGATGTGCACACGTATACCCGTTTCCTGTGAGACATTAGCCAAATTGTCTTATTCAATCTCATGTACACGCAATGCTGTCGAACGCTGCTGCAACTATTGCCCGGCGGACGAGCGACGATGGATAGATGCTGGTGAATAAATCCGTCACCAATGACAGCCCCCCGCCGTGTTGGATGTGCTCCAAAAGTGTCGTTTGGCTTTGAAGAAGCCGCCAGAATTAATTGATTTTACCTTTTTGCGACTAATTGAGATTTACGCTTTCGCAAGTGATTGAAGATGATAATTATAAATTAAATTAGTGGACATGGAAATTGAAATTAGTTGAAGTGAGTCTTGTGTGTATATTTTTATTTCATTCAGATTCAGATATCGAAATACTCTTGTACCATCACACACTTATTATAATTCGCATTCCAAAAGTAATTAGATTTAATGGCTGTAAGGAATTATCTGATTAATTTGTATTTCCATTTTGCTCCCCTCCTCTCTTTACAGCAAACATATCAAAACACCACCGCCAAAACGGTAACTGAGTCGCGTGCGACCAACGGCTACAATGGCTCACTGCCCAGGTCGACGACACCGCACAACTCCTTGCCACGGTCCAGCACGCCCCAGAAACTGCAAACGTCTGCTTCCGGCAATCTTTCCGAGCTGGATTCGCTGCTGCAGGACCTGAGCAGCGCCCGGTACGGCAATGTCGCCGAGAAGCGTAAGTCAGCCGCCACGAGACAGACAGACACAGACCCACCTGTGCTGTGCGTGTTTCACGGTGCACTAATTGAATTCTTGCTATTTGCAGAACCGAGCAACGCCATAGTCACTAGTCCATCTCCGTATGCCATTAATGATAGCATTAAGCGACCGTCGGTCGACAGCCTGCTGGAGGAGCTAAGCAATGCGCACTCCAACCCAATCTATGCGGTCCCGCACGGGTAAGTGTGCATGCGTCGGTTCGGATTCGGATGCTAATTGCTGCTGCACGCCCGGAACTGTACCTAATGGCGTTTATTTGCCCACTCGCTCGTTTCATTTTTAGGAATCAAAATGCAAACCAACCCGGTCGGCAAGTCACGATAACGGTGCGTGAAACTACGACGGAAAAGCTTACCGGTACACCAAGCGCACAGTATCAAAATCAGCGTAAGTACAGTTATCACACCACGCTACCGTTCTTAGAAGGGAAGGATGTAAGAATGCAAAGAGAGAAGAATGAATGTCAGTCTTGTTTGCACGTTAACGTGAAATCAAAAATGCACAAAATCAACGGCACATTTTATTACACTGAGATAAAAATGGCTTCTGACCGTTGCAGAAAGCAATTAGTAAAGCTTTGATAATAAAATTAGAATTAAAAACCGCTTATCTTGCCGGCTTGTCTAACAAAATTGCGTCAGTTTGAATTCCGATGAACGTTGCATTTTCAAATTTACGTTGAAAAATGATAAGCAATAAATTGTAATCCATATCAGCTGTGTAAAACAAGATAAAAGTATATCGGATAATACATTTATTGCTGGGCGAAACATGTGCTTAGAACATCCTATTTATATAATTAGAATAGAAAAAAACTCAGAAAAGCAAAACCATCCTTTTTTAATTATCAATATTGCATCAGTTCAACGTTTATTTTCACTAAATATAATACTTTAATAGAAAAGTGCAAAACTGTAAATTCATATGTTTTATTACATTTTTAAAACATTTAATATAAATATTAATCTACGAGCCACCCTGTGGCGAAACTACACCCTCTGCAGTATATGCGCCTACAGAGTATGCAACCCGCACATCAAGATACAACCGTTCGACAACATTGTCGCCACTAACGAATTTAATGATTTGTTTTCTCTCTTTTTGCTCTCTATCGCTCTCGCTCTCTCTCCCATTCAGTGTACCAACAACAGCTGGCCCAAAACGAGTCGCACACTTCGTCGGCCACGAAGGAATTGGACGATCTGATGGCGTCACTGTCGGACTTCAAGGTAATTTGCGCGTTGTTTGCGCTTTGTTTATGTTTCAGTTTCTTTTTGCATCCTTTCGTAACGGGACAAAATTAGCGGCGTGTAGGAAAAAACAAACTGTGCACACAAACCGGATGGTTTTTAGACGCGCCCGAGCCGTCGTTCGGTTGCTAGTACATTTGGCTGCCTCTTTTTATCAAGATGGCAAGGTGGGAAGCAGTTTTTCATCTGCAGCGTATGATTAATTATGCCGCCGGAAGGTATCTTCTGTGGGTGTTGAACACAGTCGGACGAATATTTGCACTCAAATATATTGCGAACGGTTTTGTTTGCCATGTTGTGCATTCAGCTGTAGTGGTTCTCCGTGTTCGGTTTTACAATGGCATCAGAGAAGTGCAGAATCCACGGTCAAGTTGTGTAGTAGTTGGAGACGTTGTCTCGTTGTGCTAAACCACCATGCGTCTCCATGTACTGACAGTTTTATGACAGTCGCCTGTCGTCGGCTTTAAGCTGTATGATTTCGTTACATTGCGAGTGTGGCGGATGCACTGCACCGTGCTTCACCTGTTAAACTATGCCACGCTTCGTCAACGAAATCGGCACCGTTACGGAACGGAAGTGAGCAGGGTCGAGATCATCTCTGCCACATCTCTGCGACCAGCGAACAAAACGCCCTTTTGGCAGCGGTGCTTGACGTATGGATATTTTCCTTCACTCTTTGCTGGGTGTCGCTTCCCCGGCACTAAATGTTCATCAGAGCCGAGTGCCAAAGTTATCCAATTTACAATTTCTCTCTGGTTCGTTTCGCTTCACTTTTTGGCCATGGAATATTTTCTTTCCAAAAGGCCGTTTATTGGCGCTATTTTGAGTGGCGCAACGAGTACAGGAATCATAATTTCCCTTCCTACATTCGTCATTAAATTGACATTTTTGCACTGCCCAAAATCCTAGCGATTGGGCTGTCATCTCGCTTGTTCATACACCTGTTTTACGAACGTGTCCGATCGATTTCGTGCAAGGTGATCGTGGTTAAAAGCAGTCCCGATGTGATGCTCGTTATTCCACTGGCAAACACACTGCGATCGTTTTAAATTTGACTGTTCTGCCTCTCAAACTATTGCATTAGCGATAAATTATTGTTTCTAAATTTAACGTGCTCATCTTTGCTGCCTTTCCAACGTCAAATGTACGCAAAATGGATCGTGCAACGATCTTGACTCGTCGCCGTTCCCTACGTGCACAGTCCCGCAAGTCCCGTGTACGGATGAATGGTTAAGGAACGGTTCTTAACTTTTAGCGCTACCGTAACCGCCGCTGAAGGTTGCTCCGTTGTTGTCGTTCGCTCATGCTCGTGTGTGGTCATGATTATTTTCGATTTATTTACGTTTGCCGTTCCATGTCGTCCCGCTAAACCAACAGTTATGGCGTAAGAATAGACGCCGTCCATGAATGGCAGGATAGCGTCCTCCTCTCTCTCGTTCCCTCTCGCCCCCGTAACACAAGTCTCAGATTGACCATCAGCAGAAACGATGAGGGATGGCGCGTTGTTGTGCTGTACCGTTTTCCCGTCCCAAAGCTGTAGAAGAAGCGACAACAAATCCCACTGCCAAATAGTGGTTTCAACTAGCGCACACATCTGTTTGTGAGGGGAAATTTATCACGATCACTGACCGTTGCTAACTTGACGTTAATGATTGCACTAAATGTCTGCAGCGGGTGGCAAGTGTGCTGTAGGATTAGCAGTCGGAATCGAATAAAGCCGGGCATTTCAGAGGTTGATGCGATCGCTTCCACCACTTGTGTTAGGCTTTGTTTATGCGAATATTTGTTATTATTAATTAAAGCTGAAGATGTTTGACACTGTGATAGACAGTCGAATAACACAAAATTGATAAATTATAATACGACTTCTACATTGTTACTGTCGGTAGGTAATTTTCAAGAAACATATTTGCGAATCGGCAGCTCTTTTGCATTTGCGGCTGCCTTTCAACGTTTCAGCATATCCAAAGAGGTTGTCACTGAATTGGTCCATTAAGTCGATAGCCGATTCTGACTCGAATCGGCTAAATCCGTCAACAATTTCACTGATTGATTCCGGCATCTCCACATACTGTTCGAACTCCACACATGACTGGGAGGAACTTTGCATATATTGGTGATATTGCATTCAATTAGGCTGTTTGGGGTCTACTTATTGTTTATAGTTCCTAAAATATAGGAGCGAATTCCTCAGCGACAACTTCTGTGTCGAAACTCATAAAAACTGAATTTCTTGCTCCATTATTACTGATTAAGATACCCTGCCACTAGTGGACTTTTATACCATTATTGATACGGATTAATTAAATCGGCAACAAACACTTGAACTAATAAGAAGCGAATGTTAAAAAGAATCATACAAATACTATTCCAACGACGACGACATGACGTCAGAAGACCGGGGAGCTCCTGCTGTCGCCTATGAGCGAGAAGCGTCGAGTGCCATTACGGCGGAGAGCGAGAATTAAGTTGCTGTTCGCTATGTTTTATCATGTGAAATGTTAGTAAACGTGTAACACAATAAGTCAATTATCTTAGCACTCATATTTGGGCATCAGACAGACTTGGGCGCTTCTCCTATTTGGCGTAAAGTCCTACGCGGACTTGCCGGCCTATACAGGCTTTCGAGACTTAATTCACATTACTACGCAGCCGGATAAAGTCAATCCTTGCTACGGTGACACGGTCAATTCTAGGCTTGAACCCATGACGGGCATGTTATTGAGTTGTTCGAGTTGACGACTGTACCACGGGACCGCCCCTTGGGTACTAGACTTGGGCGCTATCAGATTGATAATAGAATCATGACCATAGGGATCGATGGTTTGCTTTTTCACATATTTATTCGGTTTAGTCAAGGCAAATGCAATTCAAACATTGAAGAATCTCTGACTAACTTTAGGTTTATTATTCCAATCCATCCTCGAAGGTTAGGCATTTCTCGAGGATTTGCAATTAAAATTTTGGTTCGGTTGGGTTCACTCAAAATCGAGTCATTTCGTCCCAAAATACAACTTCGCATTTCGTTCCGGCACACTTTTCCACCCGTCGTACTCCGTCGTACTCAAGCTTTCTGATCGTTTCCGGACGGCCAAACGAAGCGAAAACAAATGTCCATACTTAATACTATCGTATGTAAATAAATCATTCTTTCCCGAGCAAAGACGGTTCCGCTTGAAATCGGATAAACAGAGATTTCGGGAAAGGAAAATATTGCAAGCATGTATTTAGAGACTATGTACTTGAAAATCGAGATTTATTATTGGGTGAGATGCACTGACGTTGCAGATCGTTAAGGCGTTGCATTCTAAACTTGCTTTGGCTCATGTAAATTAAGTGAAAACGTCAACAAAATTATGGCATTAAAATGGATACTAAAGTTGAAAAAGTTTTATAAATACTTCATTCTATGCTATTCATACATTCTATTTGGATACCGCGCTGGATACCGGCTACGGTATTAAAGAAAGTTAGCCCCCTCATCTATTTAGTAAATTTAAAGGGATCTTCAAGATTAGTCCACATTAATCAAATACGCAAAAGAGGTATCGTACGGTCATTTCATCCTCCAATAGAAATAGAGAAAGAAGTCAAATTCCATGAAATACGCAAACGGAAACGAAGTGAATCAAGTTCGCCTCCGATCAGACGATCTGACCGATTAAAGGGTCAGCCTAGAAGAAAATATTGTAAATAGTGTAAATCCAAGTTAGTCCGGGAGAATGTAGTGTATGCGTGAGGTTTTAGTTTAAGAGTAATATGTATTAGTATATGTGAGTTTAAAGTGTAACTTGTATTGGTAATAAAGTAGGTCAGTCTAGTCCAGTCCGTCGATACGTATAGATGTCACACTATTTTTAAAAGTTCCCACACGGCCTATAAAAAAATGGCACGTGACAAATGCCACTCTTGATCAGTATTAGACCCAACAAACGAATCTGCAAAAGACATAAAATAAACACGAGACAGCCTTGACTGAAAACCCAACCGGATTCTAGTAGCTAGAATGCTCATGATCAGGAATGGTGTGACCTCGAACTTGCGTGCGAACATCTTAATAGAGCACAATTGAAATGGGCCCGATATATCATTTGCAGCTTTGTAAATTTGTCTGCCCCTCGTAGGATGGTCCCAGAGCTCTCCCCTCTGTACCAGCGTGCCAGAGAAATGTGTTTTGCGCCTCGTCAGTAGTCACTCGAGCCACTACGAAGGGAAAGAACGGCAAACAAACAACGGAAAAGGATCAGTCGATCCGCGCTGTCAGCGCTTAGATACTCATTTATTATGGTCGTTTTGCATGGTGAGGGAGGGTTGCGTTTCATGTTCATCTTTCCAAAACTTGGTCGTCGTGCAACCGAAACATACAACCTCACACATTAATTAATGCTGAATCGCGTTGCACGTTCCCGCCCGTGTGCTGCTGCTGCCGCCGCCGCTGTGGTCCAATTCGCGTGGTTGTAATATTAATTTTATTAACCATGGCATCATCAACCTCTAACCGCGACTGGTTGGCACTCCCAGACTTTAGCATGTGTTGCCGAAGAAGAAAAAACCGGGTATTAAATAGATAGTTTGTGTGTCTTAGTGAGAAAAGCAACTAAAATCTTGTTGAAGGATATGCCCAGGTAGCGGGTTTGTGAAAATGTGAAAAGCAAGAAAATCCGTGTGCCCCGTACCCTTAACTATGGGGTGCCACTAGTGCCGCTTTCAACAATGTTTGAAAAATTTACGGCCACCGTGTTTCGGGCAAAACCGTTTTACACCTCACAAAGCGCAGCAAGCACCGCACCAAAGCACCAGACTAATTATTGCGGCTATTAAATTAAATATGTCACGAAATGGTCACGAGAGTGTGGGAAAGAGTGGTGAAAATTAAACCAGGCCTTACCGTGGTGTCACGCACTAGCTCTAGCTTTCCACTAGTAACTGACCGTAACGTTCGCAAAATGTAACGCCTTGTTGATGTGTGAAATGGCGCGGGGTAAAACATCTGAAAAAAGCAAGAGTGCGGCTACCGCAGAATGTAAAACATCTCGCAAAATATGAGTTAAGTTCAGTTGAGAAAATATGAGTTACGAGGGTTTGAAAGTATTCACCACTTGGGAGGAGCGTTTAATTTTTTAATTTAATTTAATTTCTACCCTACTCTGCTCTCTGCTCTGCCGATGATATCATCCTTTGCCTCCCCTCACCGGCAACTGCACGGTGCATTGTTCTGTGTGCAATGTTGCAGCCCATTGCGATGCGTTACCATGCGTCAGCACGTGTAACAACCGTTTGCCAATTATTACTATTGTCCCTGAAAGTGGGTGGAGTTGCCTTTTACCCCCGAGAGCGAGCGAGCGCGCGCGCGGCACAAAGAAAGTGTGAATCGCGATCGTACTTTACTGGCTGTGTTGAAAACAATTGCTGTTTGGCATGCGAGATCCCTTTTTGGAGCGAAATCAAACCGACATGGGGGAGGGGGGAAGATTTGGCCTCCAAACGCTTGCACATGCCCATGGTGCATCCTTCCTGCGAGCTGCGAAGGGCATCGTGTGCTGTTGTGCAATCGATTAAACGGGAACCCGTATGCTATCTTCCGGCTAAATGCAACTGGTTTGCTGCTTGCTTGCTCTGGCTTAGGGTGGCGATTGTGTATTTTTCTTCAGCATTCTTTACACGACCCTGAACGTTGTAATTGTTGGCGCTTGTCGAGACGAAAAAGGGCTACTAAGTACCTTCGTAAACAAGAGCTCCGGTGTGTTCACCATACCGGGCTGGAGCTCGTGCGGAACAAGCTGTGTGTACCCCGTGTGCTTGTACGGCAATCGATCAGTGCAATGGTATCATTCGGATGATGATGATGATGATGACCCACCCATCGCGCCCGTCGTCGGTATTGTATTTTGCGCATCGTCTCTTTTGCCTGATTAGCGGCCGTTCGTATGCGGATTGATGGGTGATTCTCTGTGTTTGTGTATGTGTGTATGGGGCGGCACGTTGTCTCGTTTGTGGCAAGGTTAAGGAGAAGGAGGTTGTGGTTTTGTGGGCGAAGTGGATATCTTCTTTGAGCTGTTTTAATTAACCCTTGCACGTGTAGGACATTGCATGTAATTTAAATGCAATGCAACTACAAACTATTAGGTGCTGCTGTTGGTTTTTATTGGTGAACATGTGTACTTTTTCCTTTTCTCTACATTGCATTTAATTTCATGCTATCTTCCTTATTTTTGAATTATGTTTTTATCCCTTACAATTTTGTATAAGTAATAAATTTTTCTTGTGAACGTTATGTTATGAGAACATTGTCTGAAATGAATTACAGGGTTTTCCGAGTCAGTTTCGAATGTAAACATTGTTCTTCACCGCATCCTAGATGTTTTTCAACAGCTATCAAATTGTTTATTTGTTTCAAACTGAAATTCCAATTTCAACACATGATTTTCAACACATAACAAAGAACTGTCAAACTCAATCCAGCTTGAGTTGTGTTGAAAATCATGCTGTAGAAATTAAAAATTATTGTGATGGAAATGAAATGTCAGATCGATGTGGAACAACACTTTGCATGCGGAGAATAACAATGTTTACATTCGAAAGTGACTTGGAAAACCCTGTATTGATGAGGAAAACAAAACTGTATTTTTTTAAATATATATGTATTCCATAGTCTGCTTAAGCATCTATTTTATTTATAGTGAATTCGTTTAGCTTGATAAAAATTTTAGATTATTACAGGGGTTTTCAAGTCACTTCCGAATGTACACAACATTACAGGGGATTTCAAGTCACTTTCGAATATGAACATAGTTATTTCACATCACTCTGATTATATCATTTGTATCAAGATAATCTTTAATTTCTTCAGTATGATTTTCAACACTTAAAATGTCTGTTGTCATCGTTTTTCCACCGGGGGTTGTCTGGAAACCGGATTTCATCACTCGTTGCTCGTTGAAGTGTTGAAAATCATGCTGAAGTTAATTTCAAAAGTAACTTGGAACACCCTGTATTCATCGCCTTCAAGATGTTTTTCAACAGCTGTTCTTGTATTGGCATTAAAATAAAATTTCAGTTCTTACGCTTGATTTTCAACACATTATAAAGAACTGTCAGTTTGTGGTGTGTTGAAAATCATGTGGAAGAATTGAAATATTATTGTGATGTAAATGCAATATTTGAAGGCTGTTGAAAATGGTTTATTTGCTTCAAAATGACATTTAAGTTTCAACACATGATTTTCAACACATATTGAATGACATATTGAATTCAATCTGCGTTCCCTGAGCATTTGTTTGCGTGTTTGTCAATTAAACTAAATGTAACATCCCGTAGCTTGTAAGCACCTAGTTCATTAAGACTTTTTCTATGTACGATAAACTTCTATTCTAAACTCAATAAATACATAATAAATACTGCAGAACAGGTTTTAACAATACAAGTTATATACCATAATATCATAACAACAAACAGAGTAAAGTTTACAAAGCATATTTATTTTCCTTTTAAAAATACTTTGAATTCGTGAATTTATGTTATTTTTTCCAAAGCATATAAAAAAAATAAATTAGTAGCAAAGAAATTCAATTGGTACGCTCCAGCAAATGAAACACTCGTTCCCTAGTGTAAATCCCCATTCGTGTATGTGCACCCTAGCGCTGTGTGTGTGTCTATCAAACGGGATTACCTGTCTGTTAAACCGCCGGTGCACGGTGCACCTTCCGCCCGGTGCGTGAAAGATGCAACTGCAGTGTTTATTACATTTTGCGCATCAAAAACCTGTAGTCAAGCACCACACCCGCCGGCGGCTCCCGTGAGCGGCAACGCTACGAACGTGCTTCAATACCAGAGAGGTGAATCCATCTTACACGACGATACATTAGGCATGACTTTAACATGACTCAATTTATAGCCACGCGGTTGTTGTCCGGTCTGCTTTGCGTACGCTGGAAACGAAACTGGCGATCGAACGTGATATATGACTCACTAGAGATGTTGACACTGTTTTGCATCGAGCTGTGTGATTTGTAGCAGTTGCTGGAGATGCTGTACTTAGAAAAGGTTGTTTTTGTTAAAGCTAGTTTCATGGATATTAAAGCAGAAAATCAGAAAGTGGAACACATTTATTCTATTTTGTTCCTCCTACTTTTTTATGCTAAATAGAGTAGCCATACACGATCAACCCACCAAAATCATTATAATCGCTCATTTGGGTCAATACTTCTCGATGTCCATCTTTGTAAACGGTAGTGGTAGTGGCCATCGTCTTCCATCAATCATTGTTGTACCCCTCTATTTGCCAGTGGCAACAGCACCTCAATGGGCCTGTGATGGGATGGATTTTCACATCATTTGCTCACCTTATAAGCTGCTCCCGCTTTGGTTGTCCATTGCGCCCCGTGTGCCTGATCAGCTTTAACGCCAACGCCTCAGTCACTCGCCTATTGTATGATCGATGCTGTGAAATCGATCATCTGTTTTGCTAACCTCCCGCGCTTACTTGCGGCCCCAAAATCTGGATATCGTCACGATGAACTAAATCTGGAAAGAGTTAGGGGGAGACAAATGACCAACACATTTGGAATGGAACTCACTGACTGAGAAAGCGCGATCGGTTATACGGATCGGTTGAAGATTATTAATGGGAAACCATTAAAAAGCGTTAGTTGATCGTGTGCGTCTGGATTAAGTTACAAAAACCTACCACTGCGTGACCAATGTAGTACGCGTTCAAGTAATAGTTTATGTTTTGGAGCAATCTTCCACCAATTTTTGCCCCCCACCCATCCCTTTTTGCACCCATAAAAATATCATTAGTCTTCCAAATCACAAAATCGCATTAAACCACCAACTGGACGGAAGAATCGATAGCAGCAGCAGCAATACATTCCATCTCCGAGGCATCGGATGTCTGTTTTTCAATTTTACGGAAAAATAACTTCCTCCACCACATTTATCCACCACAAACCAGGCGCAAAACAGGCGCTCTGCGCGCGTTTCCTGATGAATGAGTGTGTGTTGCTTGGATTTTGCTTCGCGTTTTCGCCTGCTGCTGGCGTAAATTGTGCAGCCAAAATCCGCCAAAAAGTTTTTGAGTTTTTTTCCCCTGTTTTGCCGTTCGAGTAAATCCTACGCTGTGTGTGGGTCTGTGTGTTTACGTAGTAGCACACAACACACTAACACACACAGACACACATTCGACTGCGTTTTCAACGCGCGCTCTTTTAGAGTGTGTGGCGGCGCGCACACGATCGCGCCGTGTCTCTTGTGCACACGGCGCGTTACTATTTTTCCGGCTCACGGGCCGGCAAAGATGAGTGCAAAAACACTGCGGCAGAGTGATTAACAGAGTTTGGGGGGGACGGAGCAGTCGCGGGCCACTGGGCAACGGTGAAAGGTCACCGTACGCGGTAAGGAGAGTGGAAAAACGCTTATGAAATTCATGGTGTGCTGGTGGTGTTGGTTGATCGTTGGCACGGTGGTGGAAAATCGAGCTCAGGGAAGTTGAGTGGAAAAAATGGAAGAAAAATGATTTAATAATTGTTCTTTAACGCATTGAGCACATCGTGTGCGTGGCACAAGAACTAACAGAAAATATAATTTCTAATCCGTTGCTATATTTGTTATGGATTACAGGGTTTCCATGGGTTCTCATAGTTGTGGGACACTTCTTTCGCTCTGTCCTATTGGAAGTGAAAGTCATATGTTGGAAATTGGTCTGTAAGGCACCCTTTTGCACTGGCTCGTTGGAAATTCCTATTGGATTTGTCCAACAAGGGTACTAGAGAGCCGAATTCCCATTACAATAAGTTCATTTCATGGAAGCAAGAGTCAATAAAGTGTCCCACAGCTATGAGAACTCCTATGAAACCCTGTAAACCTCTGCTGCTCAGGGTTTCAGGTCAAGCAGTACGGAAAGACGCTGACCTTCTTCGTGTGACAATTTAGTGAAGGATTTCAGAGCGGTTTTTAAAAATAGGCCACACTCTCTGTAATATGCCTCTTTCCCTTTTTAAATAATTTGCTATGATTTCCATTCATTCGTAGAATGATGCACAACCTTCTCTTGCACACACATGTTAGTCGGTAGTGTGTGGATGGGACGCAGCCGTCAACATACTCACAAACACACAGCCACACTATTTCTTATCATTTAAATTGCTTGCACACGATCAATAACATCGATTCCGTGTTGCTTGTGTTGCACTGTTTACGAATTGTTGTAATTAATGTTTGTGTTTCTGTGTTTTGTTGGGGTTCATATTATCTCATAGCCTTTCCACCATGAAATGATCGCCAGCTCAAGTGGTACACACTAAAAGCCCTTTTTTAGTGTCTTGCTTTTTAGTAAAGCGAAACAGTATTCAATTTCAACCTCAAAAACCCCTTCCTATCCCTTCAATCGTCTGCCGCAGTGCGGCCAAAAAGGCAAACTCTTGAAAGCCGAAGCGAAAGGAAAAAATCGTCTGTTTTAAATCTTTATCGCCATCGAATCTCGCGCCTCCTTCGCACACCAACCACCACATGCTTAATCGATGTTCCAAAGCGTCCCGGTTCCCCAGACAGAAGATCGTCTGGCGCAAACCAACCCAGCTCGATGAGTGAAGTGATTGCATTAAAAAAAAAAAACGAGTCCCGAAATTACCGAAGCGAAACAAAATGCGCCAAACACAATAAACAGAATGCTGGCAAAGGCGTTGTTCATCAACAATTGTCTAAGAACCATTTAAAAGCCGCTGGAGACCGTTCGAACCAATTCGTTCGCAGGATCGTTTGATCGTGCTACTCTCACCTTTCTCCGTTGCGGTGTGTGGGATGTAAAAAAACACACGAATTTTCAAACAACTTCGCCCGGAATTGGCATCACTTTTCACACTCATTGCTGGATGCAATTCCTAAACCTCTACACCTACCTACGCTATGCTGCCCTTGAACGTTCAAACGGTAGTAAAATGAGGGGAGCTCTTCGCTCGTTCGAAATGCGTGTAAAAACAATCCTCCTTCCTTTCCTCTGGGAAGCCCTCCCCCACTGTCGATGCATCTTCTTCCGTTTTTGCACCCGTCCGGGGTGTGTTAGTGTGTGGTGTAGAGCGTCATCTTCTATTATAACTATTCCATTTTGCACAAGTAGGGATGGCGGGAGAACGTCTAGGAACGTGTGCGGGGTGTAGCGCCACACCAAGAAATTGAACACCGTTTTACACGTTTATGTGTGTGTGTGCGCGCTTGTGGATTTCGCTCCAAAGCCAGTGGGTTTTCAAAAGCGACTGTAAACGCGTCTCCCTCACCATCCCGTGAAACTCCACTCCGCTCTTCTGTTTGGATCGTGCACGGCGTGCTGCGATTTCTAATGGACAAAACAAAACACGGCTAGAGTGAGACAGAGAGAGAGAGAGTGAGCGAGAAAGAGAATGTAAGCAAGCGCACGGGAGAACGAAATCGCTCCCCAATGTCCAAATGGCGTCAGTGTCTGTATGTGTGTTTTGTGGGAGGTTGTGGGGTGCAAAAACACTACCCTTCATTGCACCATCAGCCTCCCGTATTTGCCTCCCCGTTCACACAGGGGTGGCAATAGTAGCAGATCGTACCCCGACGGGCGGCACACTGCTCAGTTCGCATTGAGACCGCATCGCGGCAACAACCTAAACGCGCTACGCCCCGAACGTCATCTAGTCCGTTTTTTCGTTCTTGAACAGGAAGGTTCGTTTGGATCTTCCCGTTGCGCATCCTTATTTTCTCGCTCGCTCGCTCTCTTGTTGAAGGTAATTGTACGTCAAGTTTTTAATAAATACTTTTCTTTTGCTTTACAGATCAGTGCCGGGACGTCGCACCAGCACCAGTCGGTGACGGACTACGCGAAGCCAAACCAGGGCACCTCGCACTACCAGAGCACGCTGACGACGGTCTCGACCACCGAGCATCTGCCGCCGGCCTCGTCCGATCAGCTCGATTCTATGCTCGGCAACCTGACCGCCGACATGAGCCGCCAGGGTGTGAACACGACGCAGAAGGGCTGCTGCAACGCGTGCGACAAACCGATCGTCGGGCAGGTGATAACGGCCCTCGGCAAAACGTGGCACCCGGAGCACTTTACCTGCAACCACTGCAACCAGGAGCTGGGCACGCGGAACTTCTTCGAGCGCGACGGCAACCCGTACTGCGAGCCGGACTATCACAACCTGTTCAGCCCCCGGTGCGCCTACTGCAATGGGCCGATTCTCGATGTACGTGCACGCCCTCCTCCCCGGGAGCATCTTTTGTGTGTCTTTTGTGGAACACTTTTGCTTTATTTCTTCGAGTTTGGTTGTCTCGTTTCAGAAATGTGTCACAGCGCTCGAGAAAACGTGGCACACGGAGCACTTCTTCTGCGCCCAGTGCGGCCAGCAGTTCGGCGAGGACGGGTTCCACGAGCGCGACGGCAAGCCGTACTGCCGCAACGACTACTTCGACATGTTCGCGCCGAAGTGCAACGGGTGCAACCGGGCCATCATGGAGAACTACATCTCCGCCCTGAACAGCCAGTGGCATCCGGACTGTTTCGTGTGCCGGGTAAGTTGCGCGTGCCGGTGTGGTGGACCTTTGCTGCTTTCTCTTTCAGCTTTCTGTTTTCTATTTCTCCGAAGGACGAAAGGGGTTTGGGGTTCTATCGGGGCGGGATGGGGGGGGGGGGGGGGGGNGGGGGGGAATGGGAAGCAGTAGGAAGAGTGCTGGAAGAGCGTGGAAGATCAGTAATCAACTTTCGTTATAGGACTGCTCGAAACCGGTCACCGGCAAGTCGTTCTACGCGATGGAAGGCAAACCCGTCTGTCCCGGCTGTGTCGGCGCTGACGAGGACGAGTAAAATAAGCAATCATCGGCAGCAAAGTAGTAGTAGCATCGAATGTGCCGCGGTGGTGTGATGTGGTGTCAAGAGTCGTGATTGATGCCCAAAATGGATCAGCTTTTGCGAGGGAGTGCGGGGGCAGTGTTACGGCAGCGAGGATGCCACTTATCAATGGAGCGGCAGCAGCCGAAATGATGCAATATCCGGTTATAAGAAGTGTGCTGGTCCCAACCGGGGGTGGGCGATGATGATCCGGTGATGATTGGCATCATCCGAGGTTAAAAATAGCCTTCCCTCTCCGCTCCCTGATTAGTGTGTCCGAGCTCCATCACAGCACAGCACCATCAACTGCTCCTGCGTGCGTGCTTTCGACGCGCGCGGTAAATCAATCGACCAACGCCGCCACTCTCGTCTCTCACACACACGACCACCGAATCCGTCCGTTCTGCGATGCTGAAAAAACACAAGATGACCTACATCTGCGGGGTTTTTTTTTAATACACAAAACGCACACGCATCAATTACCACGTGCTCCCCCTCATGCTCCCGTTTTGCACGGCACAACAAGTTCGGAAACTATTTTCAGCCGACATTCTCGATGCGTGAACGCGCGCGCGAAATGGAATAGTGTCACGGCACAAACACCCAGCGAGATCATCCCCCTCCCCATCATCGTTCCCCAATTCTCTGTGCAATGGAGGTCATCATTCTAGCATCTCCGCCTTCCCCATTTGCCCCCCCCTCCCTTGTTAATGTTGTTTTTCTTACCTAAGCAAATCCTTACGGCATGACCCACCCCGTACACAAGACATGTAAGGTGGCGCCCGCGTAGAGACAGAATGACGCCCAGCGCCGACCAGCATTGTGATGCACACTTTTTGGACGATCACACACATACACACCTTTTTTGGACGATCGAAAGAAAAACAATGACCCCCCGCGGGATATACACTTACCACCTTACTGTAGGTACTTTAGCTTTTGGCATAATAACGTGCAACCCCAAAATGCGGCTTCTCTGTTTAGGAATTGTACTGGACTGTACTCGGCCACAAATTTGCATCACTTTATCACTTTACCCGACCGACCCTTTTGAATCTAATATATTGTTATAAATGTATATTGTAAATAAAGAGCGATTAAACAAGACGATAAATAAACAAAAAAACAAAACAAAACAAAAAAAACAAAACACACACTATTTTAAAGAGCGACATTCGTGCGCTCGCTCCTCGTTTTTGCGCGTGTTACCGTGCGTCCTTGAGACACGTGGTGCTGCTGCGTACGTATGTGCGTGTGTGTGCGCACCCACACGATGCGTAGGACTGCACCTTTTTACGCATTTTTGGTTTTGTTTTTTTTGTTTCTGTTTTTGTTAGTCACCCATGGGCGACGGATGACCTCATCCCTGGGTGACGTCATGGACCTGCCCCTAGACACTGGACGCATACTGTGGCTGGCTTGCGTGCTGCCACACAAGCTCTACGAGCCACCAGACGTCTCCATTTCCACACGCCATGTTTCGCTGTGGGGGTTTTGTTTATTCTTTTTTTCAAACCCGACCCTTTGGAGAATGGATAAAGACATAGTGGAGAATCCACACAACCGGACCATGGCCGTGTCACGCTCTCACCCTCCCTTACACGGTGTGATATTCCAGACGGGAATGACGCAATACAGGGACCGACGATCAGCACGGAACAGGGTGAGGATGAACTAATTATTATGAGCTGTTGAATGAAGCGATGAGAGGCGGCTGTGGTGGTGATGCTCACACCGATTAAAAACAAATTGCTGAAACTGTGAGTAAGGCGGGTATGCCGGCTGATCGTCATCTTCTGCTCCAAAAAATAAGGAAGGTTTATTTTTGGGGCGGCCGAATGATTGATGGCGCTTCGGTCAAGTTGGTGTCATTTTGTTGGTACTTTTACTAGCTATTGCTATTTTCGAGGGGTACGACTATCTTGCCGATGATTCTACAGTTCCCATGAACCTAAGAACGATAGAGCTGGAGCAGAATATTGTGTCATCATTGCAACTAACTGTTGCCCCTTCGAATGCGCGTATATTGTCGACAGCGATAGCGCACTAGACTCCCGACACTTCGGTGTGAGATGGTCGATTGTTATCAAACATTACATGAACTACATCGCTACACACAGACCCGCTTCTTCCAGTGTGATGATTGCTCAGACTCGTTGCCCGTTGAAGAAGAACGTTGCTTTTTTCCTTTGGCTCTTTTTCACACCTCCACGGAATGATGAGTGGAATGTGAGTTAATTTGCAAGTAGTAACGAACACCTTCTCGCACACCAAACGTTTGTTGTTTCAATCGTACACGTTTCGGTGTTTGCACTGTTGGCGGTTTGCTTGGTTACTTACTGTTAAGCGTCATGATACATGTATTGATCAAACAATACACAATGCAAAGAAGACTCAATATTCCAACCTGCCAGAAGGTTGCAGGAGAACTGGAAAGGTGTTATGGTTAAAAAATCATGCTTAATTTTCTTCTGATTGATCCTAAAGCACATGGAATCATCCCTAAACGTTGTATGTTGACGCCAAAATCCTTTGAACGTTTATTCTTTACACTCAGAAAACGTATGGCAAATACCCCATGTGGTCTCGACTAAGTTGGTTGGACACACATTCCCCAAAATGTTCAAAAAACTTCAATTCAAAGAAAAAACAACAAACGTTGTGCCCTTCAAACTGAAACTACTTTCGCTTGAGGTGTGCTCTACGCGCCAGGGAAATATGGATAATTTTCCGATTGAACTCACAGCTAGTTGGCAACGGTCAATAGAAAACGCAAAGCAAAAAAAAAAGTCAAACCAATGTCCAAGCGGGAGTAGTACTGAGTCCTAAAAATACCAACCCGCCAGTTTGTAGCAGTTGCCGCAAGGAAGTCCCAGACCACCTAGGCCATCCGCACGATTCGCGCGATCACTTTGAAGCAAAAGATCCTCGTGTTGACAACTTCCGACTTTTGAAGTGTGGCCAACGGAGTGTGGGGGAAAGATTGGAACGAGCAACGACAACACAGCACACGACACAAACCAGATTTTGGACCCCGACCTTCCAATCCCCCGCCACAACACCGCACGATCGATCGTATTAGAGCGTAAATGAAACGGATGGCAGATTGCCCGCGGCTCTTTGGGCAGATGAATGGGCGTGGAAAAGGAGTGTGTGTGTGTGTGTTTTAGAGGAAATAATACAAAAAAACACCTTTCCCAATTGACTGTGGGTGGGTGTTTGTGGTGGAGAAGCTATAAATAAGTCGACCCGTACGCCTACTAGAAATCCGCATGAAAAGTGCCCCTGCCAAAGTGTACCCAAAGCATCTCTTTCCTGTGTTCAGCGCGTCTCATAGTAGTGCAGCTTAAAACATTTATCATTTGCGAGCATTTGACACGTACAGGTAGAGACAGTTTCATCTCTCTACATTGGTGGATGCTTGGCTTTGGAAGATGAAGGGTCAAAATCAGATTAACCTGATGTCATGCTGAGTGGAGGAGCGATCCTTGATTGGAAGGTCAAGTTTGATTTAGGGAAATTGAGATGGAAATTCGCGTGTCTTTCATTAACCTAATACATCGGGGACACGCGTATAAGTGTTTTTTTTTTATTCAGTAGGAACGATCTAAAAAGGTCCTATTTCTTTATTTAAGTATTTTAATATGAAAGGAAGTTTTGATAGAGAGTTGGACGATTTGGACAAATCAATGCCCGAATACGTTCTTGGATTGACACCTGTTGCTTTAGATATGATGACTTGGTTAGTCCTTAGGACTTTTTAATTTACTCTTTGAGGTTGGATGATGTGGACACTACTAGAAATTATTCATTTCTTTCTTATAGAGATTGGTATAGAAAGATGTTCCAGCTGTGATTTGTGCATAAATTCATAATATGGCGGATAAATGGATTTTCATGCTCCAAGACTCAGTTGCCGATCGAGCGAAAGGGGTTTTTCAATTATATTTCATAAAATACCAATTGAATATATAGATATCCTGATACCAAAAGAAAGGATATTCCATTCTTCTGTTCATTTGGAACGTTTTCTACAGTAAAACTTTACATTATGCTTAAAATAGACACTAAATATCATTGTAGTGTCAATAGCTGGGAAATGCGAGATCACTCGTTGTGAGGTATAAATTGTGCCATTTTGATTAAAAAATATTAAATAATGCGATCTTTTTTAAATGCACACAAAACTTTCCATTAACTCGATCATTACACATACCTTCAGTTGAACGAGTTCTACACACTACACTGTATTCGATTGCCAATGAATCGGAAATCGTGGTGTTGCAAGAACCTACTTTACTCCATCGCTGCTTCTTGCTCTTTTAGACTCGCGCTCACTTTTGCTATGTTGGAATAGTTGTGACCCTATAGCTGAACGTATAGAGATCTCAAATGTGTAAATCCGTAAAAGTTTCACACATCACTAGCCACCACCTGCATATTACACAGTGTGCTAGGGTAAATTAAGTTTCTCATCTGCGTTAATCCACCGGAATGCATCATTTCACGATAATTTAGACCTGTGGTTGCATAGTGTTGCAACAAAGTAACGGTCGCAACTTGTAGTCGACGTCCGCCAACGATTAGAACGGTCAATTGGGAACAGATTACAATTTTCGGTAGAATGAAGATCGGTCATTAATAGTAACTCTTGACGAGGGCACTCTAAAACGTGCCAATATGATGTTTTAATGTATTATAAACTTAATATTTGTTATTTTTATATTATCACTCGATAATTTGGGCTGGTTACTGGAGGGTCCATAACGGTCCTGAATCTGATCCTGAGTCTATGAATGTCTGGGAATGATCACAATTCCATACCGATTGTGGGGCTGATCCTAAACCGCTGCTGGAATTAATGGAAAACCTTTAATGCACCTGTAACAGATCCTGAATCCATACCGGCCCTGGTTCTTATTTTATATCTTTATTGATTTTGAAATTGATTACGAACACATGTGATCTTGGCAGCCATGCTGAACTCCTGGTGCCCCCGACATGGATCTAAATCCGAACGATTGCCGATCCTGGGATTGATCCTGAACCCAAACCGTTCCTAGAACTTATAGAACTGGCACCGAATCCATATCAGTCGTGGGATTGATCCAGAACCTGCACCAGACATCAAACTGCTACCATGTTTAGTTCCAGTTAACGGCGATCATTCTTATTTTTTTAATATTTGTTGATTGATTGATTTATTTATTTTTAAAATATATGCATATGTTATTATTATATCTTTTATTTTACAATTAACTCTCCACCAACAACATCGTTATATTCTCCTACTAATTCTAATGCTTTTCCATGTTTCTCACCCACTTTTCCAGGATTGCCGCGAACCGTTCCACGGCGGTTCATTCTTCGACCACGAAGGGCTACCGTACTGCGAGACGCACTATCACGCGAAGCGTGGATCGCTCTGTGCCGGCTGCTCGAAACCCATCACTGGCCGCTGCATTACCGCCATGTTTAAGAAATTCCACCCGGAGCATTTCGTGTGCGCGTTCTGCCTGAAGCAGCTAAACAAGGGCACGTTCAAGGAGCAGAACGATAAACCTTACTGCCACCAGTGCTTCGATAAGCTGTTCGGCTAGAGGGATGATTTAGCGGGTCGGTTGTGGTCGTCTTCTCTTCTTCTTGAAAGAAACATTATTACTGAAGGGAGTGTGGGGGGATCTTTTATGATAGGAGGGGACGTTTTGGGGCGTTACCGATTGTCACAGCAACAGAGTTTTCATGTCACGTTTCCCTTTTTTTACTGCATAGCGTCACATCGTTAACACATTTAAATTTAAGCTTAAAAATGGGTTTTTATTATCTTTAACTTAAAAGATGGTTTTTTACGGTCAATTCTACATACACGATGTGTCCCACAAACCGTTCTAAAATCGATCTAAGTCTAAGTGCGTCAATTAATAATTAGCAAGGTTACTGCTGTGCGTGCATGCAGTTTGAAGATGGGAAGAGAATCCCACTACATCGCCCAAGATCCCGCTCACTCTACCCCACGAGCACACAGGACAACACTTCCAATCGGAGTGGAGATCGGCTCTAGACGTATTAGTAGAGTGTATTGTGTGTTTTATGATGAGATGAAGCTTACAAAAATGTGTTGAAGTTGAAAACTAACCGCGCGAAACGATAATTATTATGCATTCACATGTAAACCCGGGACTGTTCTCCCCCTGTTCGTTGTTCTCTTTAACAAAACTAAAAGGCTGCACTCATCGACTAGTGATGTAGTCCCCACAACCGTACGAAAGTATCCTATCCGTACGACGAGTAGCAACGAGAGAAGTTTAATGATTTGCTGGAGAAAAAAAAGAAGCAGTCGCGATATATATATACCAGCAGAAGCGATAACTTATGTAGCTGTAGCTAGCAATCTGGAGCAAAGTAAGTAAAAAATCGTATTTTACTATTTAACCCTGTTTTTGGCTCGCGTAAGCTGCCGGCCTGCGGAGAGAGAGAGAGAGCGTATCTTATATTTGTGTTACGAAAAAAAAACATCGCGTTACAAAGTTTTCCTCTAACCCCGATTCTATCGTTATACAAAAACCAACTTTATAGTGGGAATTCCAGCAGCAGTCAAAATAGTCAACGATTTTCCTCTGAAAATGATACACAAGTGAAGCAGCACACTACTAAACCCTTGCCATTTTTTGTCGCACAACCTTTGGTAGAAAGGAAGGAACATGCGGAAAGAACAAATCCGTTTGAACTAAATCATCCTGTAACACATGCCAACAATAATAGTAATAAACGAAACCAACGTTGAACTTTCTGTTCACATAATTGAATAGGCAGCATAGGTCCCCAGCATCGGTTTGGATTTTAAGGCGAATACTGTCCGAAAATGATCAATTTGAGTGAAATTAAATAAACAACATTCGAAAATAATTTTAAAATTCCTTAAAACATACAATTAAGGCGAAATTTTCAAAGCGGGAATGTAATCAAGTGTAGATCGAGAGGAACTAAAAAGCTTCGTAAGATCAGGGGTATGTAACCTACATCACTTCAAGCACTCGTCTAGTAAGCATCTGCACTTAGCAGCCAACGAATCTTTTGAACCATAATCAGTACGATGACAGGCGATAGTGAGCAGCCGGCATTGGCGTAAGGGTACCGCTGCAACATGAAGATCGCGTAATGCTGTGCTGTGATCTACGAATAGTTGTTGTACAATACCGTGCCTTACTATCATCTGATAGAGACCTAGAAGCAAAAAACGAGCTTTTAAACTACCTTAGCATATTCGAGTACTGATAGAAGATCCGACTGAAGATCCTAGGTCATACGAAGTACAAATCCGTGGTATTAATTATAACGACGTGGTCAAATATCAAGCTTAGTATCCTGTACACCACCGAACTCCCTCATATGTTAGAGACGTTCGATACAGTCGCAAACAATGTTGCTTTAGTGAAGGATGTCGAAAGGTCTGCTATTCTCTTGCATTTTATGACTTTTTTTCGGGCTTTTTCCCGACCGTTCGGAATGCAACATTGTGCTAAAAGAGCATAATTATGGATCATTTTTCGTTCAATCTTCGGATAATGAGCTAGTTATATTGCAGGTTTGATATTGAGTGTTGGTATTGGATTGTAAAATTTGAGCTGCAAATGCCGAATTTCTACAATTTCTGGAGACTTCTGCACAAAATGAATCAGTGTCTGAACGCTCAACCATGTAGTGAGTCGCTCCACGCCATATCTAGCAGTCGTATATAGATTTAAAGAGATCATTTCTGGAATGTATTAATCTCTATCTCTAACGCAGCTGACACTCTAGTGTTCACGACCTGTCCATAACTCTCAAAATTTAACCGAAGACATTGAAATGAGGGCAAAATCGAACAAAACCTGGCCGTGAACGCGATCATTCCAAGTTCAGATCACTATTATGAGAGAGACTCTCTGTTATCAGTGGAGATGAGAGTTTTGTTTATCGACAGGTGGAGTGAGTAGTGCAGTGTGTTCGGTTTAGTTGCCCCATTTATTTCATTTTTATTTCACAACATTGGATTTAATCTCTTCTGCTTTACGCGAAGATCACCATGGACATAGACATGACGTGGACGTTATTCTGTCACCACGAGCTCAATCTGGCCATCGCGTTTTTTCCCATGCCCATAGTCCCGTAAACGGCTTTCTCTCATCGGTCGAAGCGATCCGATCACGACCGATCACTTCCCGGCACTCACGGCTTGTAACCTGCGCAGGTGCTACATACAGAGAGTGTGCGTGAGTGGTGCTGGCTACGTTTTTTTATTCCAACAGAATGGCAATGAGTGCTTTCCATCTCGCCATTGAGTAACTTGAACTTGTGGCGTTTGAATAATTTACTCAAAAATAACGCAACAGAAAGGTAAAGTACAGAGCGAGGAATTCTGTGGATGATTTATTAATTAATGTATATAATAATGCATGATTTGAAACGTTTTATGTCTCGAACGTTCTGCTCACAACAAACCAATGCTAAAGTAACAGTCAGAGACAAATATTGGTGACAAAGCAGGATCCCCATATCCTTAACCTTTCCCAACTTATATCATTTCACTAAGTTATGAGCAATTTCGTGTGATACAACTTTTCAAGTTTCTGATTAAATGGGCAACTCTAATAACGGTAACGTGCTTAAGTGGGGAATCTTATTTCTTTCCTTCTTTTTAATGTCATTAATTTCATCGTCCTCAAATTAAATTTTGCGACTGTTAAACCTCCCATTACAGTACCTGTATATTATGAAGTTTTTGTAGGTTGTGTTAAGTCACAAATCAGCTAATCGTTTAATTTCTGCTTTTAAACAGACACCGGAAGAGATTCGATAGTGTGTGTTAGATGTAATCGGTGAGTAGTGCACCGACCGCTATAGACGCACATCGATCATCCTCGCTGGATGCTATGACAGCGAGATCAATAGGACAGGTGTACGCGTCAGACCGATAGCGAGGACAAATGTATGTGTGCGTTAGACGGAAGATAAAAAGCGAAGCACGCGGTTCAGGCAAAGAGCAATTGTGAATTATAAAGATAAAATAAAAGTGAACTAAATTGAAATATTATCAAACAGTGTGTGAAAGTAAAGACGAAATTGAAAGAACGTAGAACAGCTACGAGGAACGATGATGGTTAGTGACGAAGGATCGATTATAGTGAAGTGTAAGTGAGCAATAGTTCTAACTGAATTCATGTATGAGATATTAAAAGTTGGAAAATTGAAAGCTTAAACACTACCAATAATGGACCACACTAAGTTCCCCCGGCTCCACTGCCACTAGCTGTACCACCAGTTGCAGCTGTCGCATCATGCATGCGCGGTACCTCATCATAATCTATCTTAACGCATGCCATCTTATTGCGCGGCTCCACATGCTTTAGCACTTGCACGATATTGCTGAAGTTGTTCCACGATTCTCCGGCAGCGACGGGGCCCAACACGGATTGCCAATTGCTTTGCACAAAGTGGAAAGTAACCGGTGTCGGACGCAGATAGTCGCTCAGCACCGGTTCCGGGTCTTTATTGTCCTTAAAGCTGTAACGGCTTTTGGTGTCTGGGCATTGTTTCTGATGACTGGCCATTGGCGGTATGAGCACCATATCGTTGACCGTACACGGTAGTACAGTCCTAAACACAATCTTATCCTTCCGAGGGTTGACGTAATTCTTGACCTGAAAGGAAGAACAGTGTACAAGTCAACAGTTCCGCGAATTTTTGGGGTGGTAATTGGCGCTTACCAGCTCTCCTTCAAGGTTACTGCGCGTGGCTACCTGGTACATGCTAGTGAACAGCGCCGGTTGCTTCTCCTTGATCGGCTCAACCTGTTTGACTAGACCGAGCATTGTTGCCAGTTCCGGTCGCATGTACTTGGTAGCGCCGCCCAATGTGGAGATGGTGCCTGCTGCTGTTCCGAACTCTGCTCCAAACCCTGCAACAGTTGCAACGGATGATGTAACCGATGGCGGTTGCGGTTGTAATTCCGGTTGGGCAGATGATGACGGTGGTACAGTTGGTTCCGCGATTGATTTCGACGAGGTTTCGCACACATTTTCCCCAAAGGATTGTATCAATTCTCTCGTAGCACGTTGCGTAGCGGGGTTCAATAGCTTGTTGATATAAAACTTTCGTTTTACAGCCTTATTTCTTCCCATTTTTAGCTTTTCGGTTTGGATGCGCGTGTCGGTACTATTGGCGTCGTGGTTTTTGACAGCCAATTGTCGATTGTCAACCAGAGGCACTGTTGTAAGGTTCTGCGGCGTCAAAAGCGCGCGAATGTTTCAATCGCGCTTTACGTTATGGCGCGGCGCCACGGAGGTGACAAAATGTTGATAAAATTTTTTTCAACATTGTCAAAACTGCTTGTCAACTCGTATCTCGTGTGATTTTAACCTTTAAGTTGGCAACCGGATACCCGGATATTTTTTTCTACTTTAAACTGCAATAACTTTTGATTCACTGCTTTTATTGGCCTGAAATTTTCTGTAACCCATCAACTTTTAATTTATGATTTTTTGGTGCATAAGCTGTAATTTTAAACAGCCTGTAAGTATTTTATTTTGATTTTTTTTTAACTTTATCACATAAGTTGGCAACCAGCATACCCGGGTATTCCATACATTTTGTATGGAGAATGACGTTTCTCTTCTTCTTCTTTTCGTATTGTGCCTATTTTTGAGTCAAATTCAAGCGATTCCAAATTTCAATTTGACCGTAATTTTTATAATAAAATGAAAAAACTTAATGAATAAATGAAATAGAAGAGAATATATGGTCGGCACTACTTGCTTACAGCATTAACATATAGAAAGCATTGTTTACCTATGAAAATCGTTAATTTTTGCATCAAAACGTGTGGAATACCCGGGTATGTCGGTTGCCAACTTACGTGTGTAAATCTGGTTGCCAACTCTACGGTTAATGATACATCGGTCTGGTCATCTCAAGAAAATTGTTAACTGGTCCATACATTTTACAGGAAATGCATGTATGCCTCTAGCAATAATAATTGTTGGAATGTTGAATGAGTTTTCAAGGGCTTTCTGCTGTCAAATGGCATCCAAGTTGGCCAAATCGATTTTGGCTAATATTTGACCTCGTTCCTACACAGACCTTGCATGGTCCTATAGGATTCTAAAAATCTAGAATCTATAGGAGACCTATAGGAATCTAAAAATCTGGCTGAGCATCTTCTCCTCGATGGCGGTCAATAGGGTTTGATCATCCCAAGCCCTGCAGCTACCTTCACTTGCATTTATACCTTCCACAGCTCCCAGTAGGATAATTTCTTTCATCTGCACAATCCCCATTTACCAAAACCCTCGTTCTGTTCAGTTTTTATTGGATTTTTTTTAGTTTGTTTTATTTTGTCTACTTAAAAAATTATACTTTTACAATAATAGTTGCTCGAATGTTGCCTTTTTAATGCCGCACGCCACACAACCGCGCCCGCGCCGCCCACACGCACGTGTAATCTCATAGATTCATCCATTGATCGAGTGTGTTTTCTTCTTTTTGCTTTCAACTTTACTGCCTCCTTTACTTCTGTTTCTCTCTGCGTTATTGTGGTGTGCTGGCATAATTGTTGTCATTTTACAATTGTGTCCTTTGTGGTTGTAATGTTGTTTTGTTTTGTTTTGTTTCGTTCGTTCGGCACTGTCTTATTCTTTTTTCATTGCTTTTTTTTTTCAACATTCTTCAATTATTTTATAGTACTGTTAGAATGGTGAAAAGTGTTTTCCGTTTACGTTTGTTAGTGTTTCTTTAGTGCTCTTCTCGTAATCTTTTTTTTTTTTTTAATAGAATTTCATTGCACTTTGGTCGACTTCTGGTTCGAGTTTGCTCGAGCTACGTACGGGCGACGGTATTTTGCAACTCGTTTTTCGACCTATTAAAACCACACCTTTGTCTAATTCTTTCGACCAACATTCGGCCATACACGCTCACTGGCGGGCCCGTACCGGCCACGATTGTTGAACAGGGAAGGTAAAGGGTAAATAAAGGAAAGGTACCCATGCCCCAACAACCAACCACTCTCTAAGTTGGGATCGACATTCATTAAAACAGTACTTTGGCCAATCCAATCTATACAACCGCGGGGCACGGCGCGACCGCACCGTTGTAAGCAATGATGCAAGTTTGCTTGCAAGTGTTGTTTTCGCTTGCTCATAAACAATGGCTTTTGGTCGACAAAAACTTTATGAACGCTTCGCTCATCGCTTTTTAGTTTTTTTTTTTTTCGTTTGAAAGTTTAAATTGCTCAACAATTAATCAAACAAAAGGGTGACATGCGCGGCAACCGGTTTACACTAACGCCCTCTACACTTAACTAACGTGTGATTTCCAGAGGTGTGATCCCAGCAACGGTTAGGTCTCACCAGTAAAGAGACTTTCGTATTTTGTCGTCGCTCTTGGTAGGATGACTAATCGACTTAACCAGTTTAGCCCGACTTAACCAAGAGAACCGTCACCGACTTTCCATCTACAAGTTCCGAGAGAGGTTTTGAGAAAGTTTTACAACGATAAAATCATACAGAGCTTAGTATTTGATAGTACGGGGTTTCTGCTTTCTG
This sequence comes from Anopheles fontenillei, assembly GCA_008817895.1. Classification (NCBI taxonomy): domain Eukaryota; kingdom Metazoa; phylum Arthropoda; class Insecta; order Diptera; family Culicidae; genus Anopheles; species Anopheles fontenillei. Next base: position 56,470 of record VTWG01000815.1, read on the forward strand.
CTGCAAAAGTTACCATTTCACTATATCCTACAGTTTGAAACTCTCTTTCATTTCCTGTGTGTTCTTTCTGGTTCTGGCATTTTTTTGTTTGTTTTCCACTATTTTTTGCGTGGTGACATTTTAAGTTTTTTATTTTGTTTTTCGATTTCGAATCGGTTTGCCCTTTTTATTCGTTTTGTTTTTTTTTTGTTTTGTCTAATTTAACGCACTTTACCTCTTTACGATGGAGTCCGCCCACTTTCACTACCAGCGATGCTTAGTGTCGTTCAGTTTGCTTCTTTTTCTTTTTAGTTTCGATGCAACTTCTTGCTACTTTTCTTCTTTTTTTTAATCTTTGTAACTCCTCCGCTCTCACTTTACTAAAGGGTTATCAAGTTTTTAATTCAACATTCAACATTATATCCATAGTAGTGTTTTCTTTTCCAGTGTGTTTTATTCGTATTGTTTTTTGTTTTGTTATTTTCTTTTTTGTGTTTGTGTGTTTGATCGTTTTTTCTCTTCTTCTGTTTTTTTTTTTATCTTTTATTACATGTCTTTTGTATTTTTCTGTTCAGTTTTGCAATTTTATGTTAATCTACTCATTATAATCAACCAGTTTTGTGTTTCTCCTTTCTCCCGTTCCGTTTTCTATGATTTATCCCATCTACAGAAGAGGGTCCCACTACCAAATTTAATGTACTTGTTTTTTTGTTTCGTAGGTTTCTAGCTCCTCCGTTTTCTACTCCTTTTCTCCCTCCATAGGTCGTAATACTTTCAACAGTGCCCCGTCGTTGGGGAAACCATTAAAAAACGGGAGGTTTGGGGTGGAAATCTTTATATTTTATTCATTTCATCTATAGGTGTTACAAATGTGGAAGAAGAATTCTTTTTCGAATTGTTTTTTTTTGTTGCGAGCGCCCATTATTATTACACAACTCGGCACTGGCAAACATCGTTTGGATTTATGGTTTTCCTACTCACACACACACGCACACCCTTACTGCTTACTAATTGCACATCATCCGGCCACACCTACTAACTTCCAAATTACGTTTGCTCGCTCAAAGATCTTACCCTATCTTACCACCCATCATCGCTTTACTCTTGTGGTTGGACATTTGCTTTGGAACGGAATGGAATGAGATATGCATGAAACTAAGCGTTGACATTAGTGGGTTTCGAGGGTTGAGATTATTAGGGCGAGATTCACTCATCTAGAAAACGAAAAAAAAACACAAAATGTTATTAAACATTCTCACTGCGCAAACCCGAGTTTGGGGCCGCTTGACTTTAAAGTTGCTCTTACTGTCTGGACAACGAATAATACTCAATATGCTTAGAGTAACGTGTTCTTGAGTACAGAAACTTACTGTCCCTGTCACTGTACACTTACAGGGTTTTCCAGGTGTTCTCATAGTTGTCGGACAATTCCTTGACTCTTTCTTATGGGAAGTGTACTCCATATGATGGAAATTGGACTCTATGGCACGCTTGTTGGACAAATCTAACAGGAATTTCCAAGGAGCCTGTCCAATAAGGGTGCCATAGAATCTAATTTCCATCACATGAAGATCACTTCCCTTAAGAAAGAGTCACTAATGTGTCCCACAACTATGAGAACTCCTGGCAAATCCTGTATGTAAATTAGACCACCGACTGGGCACATCGATCAATCTTAAAAATTAGCAAAGTAAGGAATGGAAACGACTTCTGGATGGATGGAATGCGGTGTACCACCACGTGTGGGATCCCGTTCTTTTAGCCAGTTGCTGTCCAGTTTTGCCCCACACACACACACACTGTTCAGCGTTCTTTTTCACTTGTGTGTAGCATTTACTTCTATTTACAACATTGCACTCAAAATAAGGAACAAATTTTAAATTGAAAGATCATATTCCTTCCTTCCTTAAATGTAGCAATTAAATTTTAATGATATAGTATGGAACGTAAGTCGTAACCGTGGATGCTTTAATAATTATAAGCTTCTTCCCCCGTGTGAGTACTGCGTAAGAGACGGAATTGAATTCGTTGGTAAAGCGGTTGTGTTTTAGGTCGTAAATCAAACCAATACCTTTGCATTTAAATACTAGCTTAGTAGGTAAATTAATATCATAAAATACCACCATTCCTTCGTGTGAGCATTTGGTGAAAGCATTCAAACGAAAGTGGACGAAAGGAGACGAAAAATCACATTACTTAAACACATTCCTGATATGTGAAAATTAATTCTAGACGGAATGCATTAAACGGAAGCATCGTTTTGGTAGGAAAACAATAAAATAGCACGGCATGCTTATAAGAAATAAATAAATGATTAACATAAAATAACATAATGTAACAGTAACACAATGTAACACAACGCATAGCGTTACACAGTGCGTAACACAATTATAGTAAAGTGTGGTTTGTTTTGGTTCAAATTGATAAACATTGAATTGAAATTGATAAAAATAAATGCTGTAGTAGTGCATTTTTACATTATCGAAACTGTATCAAAACCTTTTTCAAATAGGAAAAGATTTACAAAAACAAAAAATCTTACTACAAGCTTGTGCAGTTACTGCACAAGATCTTTTTCCAAAATTAGTGCTTAGTTCTAAGCATTCTAAACGTTATATGGCACGAATTTTAAAACTTCTCTTTTTAATTTCAGCTTTTTTGCATCGATTTTATCCGTGCTGTGAACTGCTAACTGAATTTTGACTAAATTGAATATTCCATAACATGTAAGCAATATCTTAAAACATGTTTAAAAGATATGTAGAGATCGAAAGAAATTACCAATTTTTCTGGAATTACGAACATTACGGTTTGTAAATGTTCATTTTTTTGTTGAAATCTTTGTTCTTACTAAACATAAAATAGCCCCACCAAGTAGGAATGAACTTTTGTATGATTCAAAACCCATCATCAAACATGTTTTTCATCGATCTTTTCGTGTTATAACATTGTCCATATACGAACACAAACCAAACAAGCCGTGCTATAATTGTGTTACGCACTGTAGATAACTGTATTGTACCGCACATGGGGTGGGCCCCATCACTGTCGACACTATCCGTTGACTAGAGAGACGTTTAGAGATCAGTAGCCTTTGCTTTTTTTTTGCAGCAACCACAGACAGACCGGACAGACCGGTCCAGTTTGCGTTTGAGTAAATACTAAAACCACACCACACTATCACACTACAGGCATCCGCTACGGTTTTCCGCTCCACTTATCCACGCCCTTCCTAGCTAACCTAACCGCTACGTGACAGTAACGCAAAGAGAGAAGAAACCCCAATAACATTCAGTGTATGAACTTTACAATATACACAAAAAGGTTAGTATCCGCGAAAGGGATCGATAAAAGGATCAAACGAACATACTTTGTCCCACTCATCGTCCGGTTAATATCCGACGGTCGGTGTACCGCGGTACAGAATGTATCCTAGCCTCATTCGGTTTCTATATCCGGTTTTGGTATAAAGTTTGAAACAAACCAAAAAACAAAAAAAAAACAAATGGAATGTTTTGCCCCTTTTTTGTGGCCCTGGGTGGGCCTGGGATTCTTGCCCCAAAGATGACAAACAAGGTCCACAAATCGCACAGAGCACTAATAATTTCATTCCAAGTTTGAGTTTTTGTCTTTTCTATGTGACCGGATTGAATCCTTCCTTACGCCTTGTAACCGTTCTTTTAACCACTTTTCTTGCTTGTTTCATTTTGGTTGTTTCTACTTTCATTCACAACTCACATCACACACACACAGACACGTTCCTACTATTTAACTTGTTCGTTTTTCTTCTTTTTTTGTTCGATTTTGTACAACATTTTAACGATTTCATGCAACGTTCTTATGCTTTCTTTTGCCGTTTGTTCTGTTTTCTTCATTCTTCTACATTCTCTCCATTGCGTCGGACTGGTGTAGGGCAGTGTTTTTATCCGTAGGTTTCCTTTGTTTTCTTTTTCTGATGCTTCTTTTTGTATCTAGTGTACGGTATATTTGGTATATCTTTTGTCGTTTGTTTTTTTTTATACTTTTCTTGTTGGGGTTATTTGCTGCGGTTTGCTGCTGTCCTTTTCCTTTACTCACACACCGGGCCTTATTTTACCCAATTGACTGTGTGCTCGTGAGCGAGTGTCTGTGTGTGGTTCCACTAGTTTGATGCCGCTTAACGAATGTTTTTTATAGATTTAAATCACATTACTTTCTCATGTCACGTGCGTCATGATGTTGCCTTGCTTTGTTTTGTTTTGCTTTCTGGTCGAGCTTGGTACGTATGTTTTGTTTTGTAGTTGTTTTGTATGGGACTTAAATATGCTTTATTTCCTCCTTTCCCTTCACAGAAGTGACTGTCTGCTCAAATTATTGCAAAAGTACTCCCATATGTTTTCGTTACTACTGCCATCGTTAGTGCCTGTCCACCCTTCCGGACAGTCGACGAGGAAAAGGATCAAATCTTACTACTCTTCTCTAAAGAACTGAGATTCGAACATTGCTCTTGACTAGATCTCTGTTGTACGATCGAAAGGAACACAAGAGTCCTTTCGTTTCGTCCTTGCCTTGCTTTCATACCTCCTTGAAGTAGTTGAACGAGATGGCACTATACTGAGTATTGGTTGCTTTTGGTTGGTTTTGCTTTCTGTTGAGTTCAAACCCTTCGAGTTGAGATCTAAAGTTGAGGCAAATTGCAGAGTGCAGATTTTTCTTTTCTTCGACAAAGGTCATCCGTCCTATTCTCCTGTGCACCGCCCCCCATTCGGGCATGCTCTCGCCCAATTGCTATCCAGCGCAATCGCACAAGACGGGGCACGGGGTGAGGACGCACCAATAAAAAAACAATAAATGGAAAAAGGAATGCTACATTCCCAACGAACTATTAAACGTATCTCCTTTTTTTGTTTCACTTTCACCGTTTTCGGCTCCTCCTTTTTCTGGCGTATGATGAGATGATGAGCATCTCTGCTAGCTGCTAGGCGTCAACTCCCCTTGCCCGGGGAGACGCCACCAAGATGGACCAAGATGGGATTGCGAGAGTGGGGGATGGTCCCCGCATTTACGGTGCGCATCAGACGACGCTGGTCAGCTCCTGCAGGGTGCTGGTCGCGTGCTGGTACTTCTGCTGCTGGCCGGCAATCGAGAGCCGGACGACGACCTCGCGCGGATGCCGGGAGCGTCAAGCCGCACCGCACGGCAGGTTGCCGCCGGCGTTCGCGTTCGTGCTCATGCCGCACGCCTTCAGCTCGGTGAAGATTTCGGTGAAGAAGCCCGGCTCGGCGTTAATGCGCAGCATGTTCGAGGAAAGGCGGTTCACGATCAGCAAACATCTGGAAGCGGAACGAGAGAGCGAGATAAAGGTTAGTGAAATGTGGAGCGTTATAGTGGCGTTAAGCTTTTCAGGCTATTTCTTTGTTTATTTGAGAGCAATCTGGAGGTACTAAAAATGGCCCAGAGCATACATTAATCTTTGCTCATAACTCAATTTATGAAATTTTCCCCTTCAGGAAACGCTTGCTCTTTTGGTTCATTGAGCTGAAATACCCATTGGCAATTGCACAATAATTATAACCAGACCCAACTCATCCGCCGAGACAGACATTCATTACCTTCGTGCCAGACGCGCTCTCTTTTCACTGTCTGTGAGGGGAGAAAAAAGACCTCCCAGTGGCACGCAACTTGCCGAGATGTCAGGCAATGAATCAATCCTTACGGTCGTGCGGTGATGCATCCGCGCGTATGAGGCAGGATGATGGAATGCTTTCGATTGTTTTGGGCACGACGCTTCGGTCGAAATAAATCCATCAGGATTTCCCTCCTTTCCGTCTCCTGCTCGCTGGCCATGTTTTATCGCATTGCAATTTGTGGTGCCACTCTTGCGTGGTGCGTGTTATAAATGGTTGAAACTAAATGCAATTGCCCGTGGGCCGTTTAGAGGATGCCCAGACATAAAGGAAAATTTAATGCGTTGATGTTGAGGTTGTGTGCATTTGTAGCAAACTATGTCCATGTTGAATGTTTTGAATAAATAATCCAACTGCTGTGAAAGTTTGATAGCAATTTTTAAGCCAAAAAATGTGTAACATAACAGAACAGAGGTTGGTTTTGACAAAACGAGATGCTAGGAATCGGAATGCATTTGAGTATATTTTAAGCTTTGTTAAATCCAACTTGTTGTAGAGTTGAACTATACAATACTAAATTCAATACCTCCTCATATAGCAAGTGACATTGTTATCAAAGTCAAGCAGCAGATCTATGCCTGTTTTGTATCAACCATGCATCTTTTTCAAATCTTAGAAATTAAGTTTAGGTTCCCATACCAGAACCTTGTAGGGGTTCGAACAAGTGCTGCAAAATGTCATGAGCATCACAAAATATTCACCAACGAAAATAATGAACATATCCGTGGTAGCATGATGCTCATTGCTGATACTCAATGAAAGTGCGTCATGACATGCCGAACGTGACATGCGAGTGCTTAAGTTCAACGCGATATTCTGACTGACAAGCTGAGGAGCTTAATGCCGTCAGAAGTATAATCATCACTTTTTCTGGCTGTGAACAGTGCTGACAAATGCAATTGAGAGTCACCAACACTTATGACCGGAAACGATGCTCAAATCAGCTCACGTACACAGCTGAGATTATCAGAGGTGAGACACAAACAGTTGGTGGACGAATCACATACTTGATGACATTTTGTTTAGCACCCAATTCTTGGTCACTCACCTGGTCATGACATTTTATGTGGGTGATAATCACAACATTCTTGGAATGTACTTGGCGTGTGGTCCCAATCATCAAAATGCACAGAGAGCAGAAGCATCCTTACTCTGGTTTGATCTGGTTTGATGATCAGTCGGGTCAAACAGAGCGAGCAAGCATTTTGTTTCTTGGAACCACTCACACGCACCGCACATCTCCCACAACAATCGTGATGGTCACCGACTGAAAATGTGGAGACCAACTGACTGACCAAGAGTTGGTAGCACACAATGTCACCAAGCATGTGCTGGTAGCAACAACTGAGTCTCACTTCTGATCATCACAGTAGAGCTCGTGACACTGACATGGATTTTGTTTATGTCGGAATTTGCCATGACCATGTCAGTGACATTTTGCAGAACTGATCACAGTAAAAAAGTCATGACAATATGACTGACCAATCAATGGTCGCAAAAATATCACGAAGCACCAATCGGTTTGAGTATCATCTCTGATTATCACAATTGAGTACGTGACGCTGACATGGATTTAGTTTCAGTCAGATTTTTTTCTATGACATTGACAGTGACATTTTGCAGCACTGATTTGAACTATGTCCGGTCTTTGTCTGAAACAATGCCTGGACAATTAAGAATGCATGCTTCGTATACCTAATTGTTTCATTTTCTATACACATGAGGGGCCTTTAAATGTGTAGCAGATTTACTCCTTACATGTTGCTTTGTAAGAATGTAGAATATAACTTCATGATTGACTTACAGTCATTCAAAATTGCTTCACGTGACGCTCGCTGCCATTGGCATCCAAAATAATGAATCATATAAATCATTGTACATCTTGGAAACAGCATAGAAAATCTGCTTCCTCACTGTTGCTTTAATTAATTGCTCCCTTTCTGTATTCTTTCCTGTTCCGATTTCACTCGGCAATTTCCAATGGCAATGGCCTAGCAATTGCCAATAAATAACTCGCGTCGCCTACCGGAGACGGCGCATTAGCATGGCGACATAAATATCAAGCTGCCCATCTATTCCTTCCTCACTGTAGGGAAAATCATTTTGTTTCCATCTTCCACCCGGATGCTGGGTCTGGTCTGGCGCTTCCACCACCAAAACGCTAGTCTTTTTTACGGTAATGAAAACGACACCGTGTGAATTATGTGTTTTTGTTACACAGTTCCGCCCTATTTACACCAGAAAAATAAAGAAGCTTAAAGCTTTTCCAATGATTAATAGCTGTGCGGGAAGTTGCCGCGAGAATGCCTGCTCGATTAGCCGGTGTTTGTTTACCGCCACCACCACCACCATCGTCCCAATAGACAGCAGCTTTCTTATTCCGTTAAAGCCTAACGATGGTTGCAAGCTTTCGCTGGGATGACAATGCTTTTTTTGTTTGCCACTTACCTGTCCCAGAACTTGTCCTTCGAGTCTTCCACTAGGAACGGTTTCAGCGGGTAGCTAATTTCATTGCCCATGTACGAGTAGGACAGGTAGAGGCAGGTTAGGACGGCGGCTTGCAGTTCCGCTTCCTTCGTTTCCTCGCCGTCGACCAGCTCGCGGACGAGCATGTAGACGAACACCACGTTCGCTGGGTTGATGAAGGCAACGTCCTGTTTTGAGGAGGGAGATAAATTAAAATCAGGATAAGTTGGTTTCGAGGTGCATGCATTATAAAAAATGTTACGAATACTGTCGTTAAAAATCTTCGAATTAGTGTGTAATAGATGTCAAAAAGATAACTAGAATAGGTAGAATTTAAACACCAAGAATAATATATTTTTAACTCAGTTTAAAACACATGTTGTTTACCATTTTATCTCTTTTGAATATCTTTGTTGCGCTCCCCGGCGCTAATGGGTTAATGTACAATTAGTAATAGAAACCCTGACAAATCTACAATCAAGTGTATGTCAAATTTGAGCACAATATTTGTAAAATGTCGTAGGCTTCTAAAGAAAAGCCCCTATTAATCAGTTTACAGGCTTCATTCTGGACTAAAAACCTCTTTAGTCGGATTGCTGTGAGCGGTTTGATTTTCCGTGACATTGTTATTATGATTAATTCGACCCATTAATTGCAGGAATATTCAGGCTGATGAGGAATTGCCGTTATTAATTAGCAGTAATGGGATGCTCGTTTCGTTTTGTGTACCTATTTTCGTTATTTTAAACTGTATCTGATTCTGTTCCTTGTTTTCTCAAACCCAATTGCTGCAATCGATGGCAAACTATGGCAGTTCGTTACCAATAATCTTTACCAATAATTAAATAAACAAAAAAAATCTTTAATTAACAAAAGTCTTTTATCTTTAAAGGCCGGGATACACTGTCCATACTCGCTAGTGTAATTTTGATTTTCACTAGCGCATCTGGCGGCGACTGGTGGAAGCTTTTTTTAGTCATCGAGGGAATGGTCATGCCGGATCTCGCAGTTAAGTAGTTTTTTCATCGGTTTTTTGTCATGAAAATGGATGTAATGCGTATAGGGCACGTGCATCTACATTTTACAAAACTTTTCTCGTCCGAATTAAGTACAATACATGCTAAAATAACATATTTCTGAAGCGGCTCTAAATTGTTTGGCAAAATGCTTCGGTCAGCCGCCGCCAGATGCGCTAGTGAATTTCAAAATTACACTAGCGAGTACGGACAATGTCCGCCGGCCTTAATAATCGAAATAATCGATAGATCGATAGTAAATAATATTCGAAAATTATAAGTAATGTAATCTTTAAGTATGATTACAATGTCGAGTTACAGTGCTTTACCGCGATTCGTCCCACGATTTATTGTACTTTATTTATACCCAGATAAATATTTTTTTCTAAATTTTCAACGAGACGATATCAGTAAATCGTACGAACGATCCAAAAATATATTGAAATCGGTGAAAAAAGACGTGAAAACAACCTAAAAACAGCCAAAACTCGCATGTAAAATTCTATAAGTTAAGGCCGTACTATACTACGGCAATGTTTAGTGTTGTGAATAGAGTGGGAAATATAACTGTACAAGTGTGATATGGAAGACAGTATTGCTATTTTTCTGCTGCTTGGGATGGCCGACCTACATGGCCAAAATTACATGGTTAAAAAGACTCAAAAATACTTTTACTGCCAATTATAATGATATAGTTTAATTCAGGATATCTTTACATTACACAGGATTTATTTGCAACCCTTGTTAGAAGAGATTGTTTACTTAAAGAACTCATAAAATTGGTCTAACGAAAACAGAAAACCGTTGCATGAGAATTTTTAATTTGATACAGGGTTGCCCTCGGTTTATTAATCAATTCCCATGATTTTTTGGTGAGGTCCCATAGATTGTTGGTTCGTTCCCATAATTTATTGCTATTTTCCAATTGGATATGAATACAATTGGACCAAAAACTTCTGGGAAACGGCCAACAAATCGTGGGAACGCACCAAAAAAATATAGAAACACACCAAAAATAGATGGCAAGCAACCAATAAATCGTGGGAAACCCTGTAATAACATCTTTTTATTAATTTTGTCAAAAAGAACAAGATAAAAATGTATTAAATAAAAGAATAAACTACTGCTTCACACAATCCCATATGAATTTAATTTACAAAATCAATTTGAATGGGTGTACCATCGCTTGTGTGTGTCAACGAGGGAGAGGGTGTGTGAGGAATACAGTATCGTAACCTCAAAACCTCATAACATGCAACCTGCATTAGACTGGATGCTGTCCTGCTGCTCCTGACAGCCATCGTGCAGCAGTGATTCGTGCTTATCAAAAGCGATAACCCTACGGCCCAAGTAAATGTTACTGTTAGTGTGTGTGTGTGTGTTTGTGTGTGTGTGTGCATCCGTGACAGGACATGCAAATGTGCAATCTCCATTTATCCGAAAACCGTCCCCATCAGAGCTGCGCCAGCAGCGCTCGTTAGCTTTCCCACTGTAACATCAGCAGCACATGCGATCTACCATTCCCTGGTTGTGGGTACCCACACAAAAAAGAAGTGCAGCAATAGTAGAGAGCAAAAAAAGCGGATTTAGATTGCAAATGTTGTCCCACTGCCCACTGCTCCGTTCTGCTGGCTGCCACTCGCTTGCGCGCGGGCTGGATAGATATCGAAACTGTTATATCCGGTTGGTGCCTGTGTTCGCGATAGTGCGATGTAATTTATTCATGCGAGAACGGATTCAGGTCGCCGACGGAGACGATTGGGGCGTGTGTTTTTTGTGTGCTTTTCCTTTGTTTTATTTGGTTTCCCCTTTTTACACATTCAACTGCAGCACGCAAGAGCGTTGATTTTTCAAACACATACGGGTGGTGCGCTTCTAACTGTGTCCCCCTGGGGTGGAACTGGGGAGCTTTCAATCCTGACGGCGGTGCGATAAGCGCAAATTCATTCAACTTCGTGCGTCAGGAACGGGTACATATGTGTGTGTGCATGAGACCCATCGCGACAAGAACACAGCTGGCAAAGGATGGTGGACGACTTTCCGACGAATGAAGCGCTCGGTTTGGGTGAATTATTTAACCAACGAGGCAGGTTGTCAAAAGCAACGTCACCATCCAAACGCGACCGCATATGCGCCCGGAGGTGCAGGTGTACCGCAGATGCAACGCATGTGTATGGGGGTATGGGGGATATACATACATCACTGTGTGCGACTTGTGCGTCTTAAGCTGGGAGTAGTCACCAAGGAGTATGTCAAAAATAGAGAAAAAGGAATAGAAATGCTATTAAAATGGCGTGACGTGAGTCGTTCACGGAAGTGGAAATAAATTAAATGTCATACGCATTTGCATGAGCTCCACGAGAGGTGAATGATCGAAAGTGTGTATTGGAGTGGAACATAAGGCAATTAGATTAAAATGCGCCGTTTTATATTTGGTTGGACGTTTTCCGACACTCTTTAAGGGAACAATTGTAAAGTTATGTTTAGTTAGGAACGCAGAAATATTACATTTTATCCCTAAATTCGATGTAAACTTGAATTTCCATAGCGTACAGCGTAATAGTAATGATGCTAATTTTACCCTCAGCTTAGCCATGCATATCAGCAGTTACATTTCAGTACAAATATTCTCTGGATCTTCTACCCAATTATTTACAAGTCCTTGTTTGACATTGTAGACGGCTTGAAAGCAGTGCTATTTATATCCATTTTATCGGCGAGTTGTGAGTCAGCCAGGATCTACATCCAAAAAGGAGGTCTAAAAAGGAACGTTGAAACATTCTTATTAAAGAGGGCAATGCTTTCGAGAAGGACTAATCTTTAGCTACACATTTCAAAAGCTCTCAGGGAAGACACTGTACCGCTCCTTGCGATTGTAAAGGCCGGGGGACATTGCCCGTACTCGCTAGTGTAATTTCGATTTTCACTAGCGCATCTGGCGGCGGCTGACCGAAGCATTTTGCCAAACAATTTGGAGCCGCTTCAGAAAATATGTTATTTTTCCATATTTTTTACATAAACCGAACTGGAAAAGGTTTGTAATTGAATAGATGAATATGTTGTACAAGTATTTCAGTCATTATTTCATTAAAAAACGATGAAAAAACTACTTAATTTGGAGATCCGGCACGACCATTCTCTCGATGATAAAAAAAAAACTTCGGTCAGCCGCCGCCAGATGCGCTAGGGAAAATCAAAATTACACTAGTGAGTACGGACAATGTCCCCCGGCCTTAATGGCTTGTGTTTGTCTACTAGCAATTCTATGATTTTGATCAAGGACTGTTGTTATTTACGACAAGAAGCCATGCTTAGTATCTTAGTCTAATGTGACTAATTTGTTGAATTTGATTGTTAGGAGCTTTAAACTGAGGTCAATTCATCTCGTCCCTGGAATGATTGCTAAGTGATTTGCATCTAATTAAAACTTCTAATATGCTTCTCATAAACTGAAAGCCAAAATTGAAAGCAAACCCTTGCACTTGTAGTCGAAGGTAAATAATGGAGTCAGCAAAAAAGAAAAGACTGAATAGAAAAGCAGAAACACAACAAATAGGACAAGGAGATTTAAGGAAAAATTTAAAAAAAATTAAGAACCATTATGAAGGAANTTCTCGGGGATTTTGTGTGTCCTTCCCCAAAAAACCGGCTGCCGATAGCTTTCGAAAATTGGGACAAAATGACAAGAACAGCAAGGGAATGAGGGGAGAGGGCGGAGACCGTACCCGTGGAGATAAAACGCACCCTAACGGTAACGATCTTCCGTCCCGTCCTTTTTTCGATGATCTGCCGCCAACCGGCAGCGCGCGTGCAGTGATTTTCTGCGCTCACAAGCACCTGTTCATTTTAGTGGTGTGTGTGTGTGTGTGACCCTTTTTTTTGCCGTTTAGTTGGAATCCCCATCCAGTTCCACGCTCAGGTAGGCGACGGGAATTTTCAGCAAAAAAGCCCTTGTAGTAGTATGCTTAGGTGTCAGGCTTTCGTCTGTCAACGTGTACGCGCGCGTTTGTGTGTTGTATCACGTGTATCACGATTCCCCCGTGTGCTTTTTGGAATCAAGGGGCCACCTTTGCCTTCTGACAGGTCAACCAGCAACATTTAATTGGACGTTGCATGTGTCTTTGTGTCTTTGTGTGTGTGTGTGTTTCTCTACCAATGGTCAGCATCAGTAGCAGCTGTTTGCAGCATTTAACCTAGATTCTCGAGCCTACGTTGATGGTGTGCGGTTGTGGAAAGTGTGTGTTTCGGGTCGGGTAAACATGAGGGGGGAAAAAATCATGTAGATGGGTGGAGCAAGGACGTCGTCATGGTCGTGGGAATATGAGCTGTGTGCTCTAATGGCAAGGGGCAGCGACGGGCAGCTTTTGATACGTTTTGTGAATTAACCCTAACTGGGTGGTCTTCAATGAGGTTTCTGCGAAGGGTGATTTGTAAATTAAATAATAAATGATCTATTAATGAAATTAATTAGATTTAAAAACTGGGCGGTCTGTAGAATTAGGTTTCAAAGGTGTTCATTTGAACAAAATGTAATACACTTTTATACTATTTCAATGATCTTTTTAAAACGAAGGTGTAATATTAAGCGAGTTAAGTGAGTTTACAAAAAAATAACTGTGAATAAATTTCAGCTTTTAACGTGAAAAGTCCATGAAACATTCACACAATTCTTATCATAAATGTCGCCAATAATTCATATAAGATTATTTGTTTACAAATGTCGCTACAGTGTGTGATAGCGATTAATTGTTTAATCATAAAACAACTCCGAAATGGTCTGTTTACAGGGTTTCCCACGATTTATTGGTTGGTTCCCATCAATTTTTGGTTGGTTCCCATATTTTTTTAGTGCATTATTATGATTTTTTGGCCGGTTCCCAGAATTTTTTGATCCAATTGTATTGATATCCAATCGGAAAATACCAATAAATTATGGGAACGAATTAAAAATCTATGGGATACGAACACAAAATCGTGGGAACTGACCAATAAATCATGGGAAACCCAGTATGATACAACCAACTAAGAAATGGCAAAGCATCTTTTCCCTTCCCTTTTAAAGATCTGTTTTGGCTACTGAACATTGCTACCGGCTACAGGCTACAACACTTGACGTTCGTAAGGTTTTGTAGCGGTAGTTGAGGGGCTAGGTCAAGAATAGAAATTAGCTTTTGGACAGAATATCACCAAAGTAGCTTGTTGAGCCTCACCCGGAAAGCAACAAATTTGACAAACATTCGTTTGCGAAGCGCGTAACGTGCGTCAAAAGAGAAAGCTACCCCGGCTTAAACAGCAGGCTGCCAAATGTGCCACCAACTTGTAAGTTTATCAGAATGAATAAAGCTCTCAGATCAGACAGCAAGTCAGTTCTGATCGAATCTAGGATCGTACATCTTGTCCCTTCAACTCACTGCTGAGCAGTCATTGTCCCCCCGCCCGTGGTAAGGCTTGACTGTCTCCAACAAACGTACCGTGTATCAGCTGGCAAGTCAGCAAAACCCCCAAGTACGTAGGTTTACATATGCTACATGGCATGCCGTACCAGTTCTCACGACCCAGAGTAATGGTGGGTAATTCCTTCCTACCTTCCTTCCTCCTCTTTCCCAGGGAATGCACAGGGAGGCATGAGGTCCACATCCTCCATTCAATTTACTATAACTCATCAAAAGCAGCTCCCAAAGAATGCAAACAGTTTAAATCTTGCTGAGGACATCTGGAAAGCCTAACCCCTTTTATATGATTTATTTGTGCATTTTAATTAAAATTGTCTGTCACTAGTACGGCATTAAAAGAGTGACAATAATACTAATAATTGGGGACCAAGTGTTATTGCTTTGCTTTGTACTGGTTTGCGTTATATTATGATCAAATCAACTGCAATCAAATGTTTTTGTAGAGTTAAGATCATATTAAAAATAATAAATAAGAACAGATTTAAACGTTCATTTGTATTCTGCAATCAAATGTGGTATTGGCATCACAGCTCAGGATTTACCACAGCTCACAGATTCATTGACAGAACAGCATGCTTCTGTCAAATACCGTCTCCAGCCTCAACATACCCCGAAAGGAAATATAATATGAGCTCGTGATATTGATGCCTCCGTTCCTGTACATCAAAATCATTCACCAACAGAGACGCCTGCAGCAGCGGTCTAATTACTTTCATAAATTTCAACGCCAGTACTACTACTAACTACCGTGCTGAAGTACACGACGGGGTTCATAATTCAACTTGAAGCAGCTGCCATTCCTTGTTCTGGTGCTGCCTCGGCAGCTCTGTCGCCGTGGCGTCGCTTCAGCAAAATGTTCGTAATTAATTTGATCATTAGTAGAATTTCTACCTGCTGGTCAAAGGTAAAAGTACGGCCAGTTTGTAAAAAATACGGGTACGTAGACGGGTGGGTTGGCACACCTGTTACGCTATTTTAGCGAAAAGTTTTCGGTAAAAAGTTTTCCCCGGGGCGTGAGCGTGCACGCGCGTGCTCGTCGATCGATTGCTCGGAACTTTCTCCTCTTGAGTTGCCATCGGAAGGAGGTGTCAAGAGGGGGAAATAGTGGGGGTAGGGACGATATAAGAGGCACGAGGCATTGGGACTAATTTTAGTTTTCACTCACTGCCCAGCGCGCAAGCTTCAAAAGCTCGGCTGCGTTGGATTACACGCGTTAATCAATCTCTGAGTGGTTTGTTCGCCGCCCGTTCGTTGAAGACGTCAGCGTGGCGGCAAGAAGTCACTGCCGAAGGTGGCTTCTGACGACAGTTTTGATTAGTGGGGATCCAATTTCGGGGTGTTTGCCAACATCATCGTCACCCTTGTAGCCTCAACAAAACCTTCTCCACACTGCTAAGCCTTACGAGGACGAGCTCATTAATTCTAAACGCTCCCAACGCCTCTAAACCGAAACTTGGCTTGGCAGTAGGGTTGGGTGGTCGTCACATTTTTCGTCACTCCCCGAGTATCACATTATGCTGGAAATTAAATCAAACGAAGCCGAGCGCGCTTACGTGCAATGGGGCCATTGATGGGTATCTTATGGGAAAGATCGGAATGGTATTTTCGTCACCGGAGTCGTTCTCCACCGGGGTGGAGAAAAAAAAAGGAGTAGCACCACAAAACACGAAAGACATCATTGCTGCTGCTAAAGGTGACACCGTCCCCACGGTCTAACCAAAAGCACCCATGCCAAATGGTTACGATACGTACCTGCCATCCTTGAAGCAGCAAGCTTCTGTCGACGGCCCTCAGCCACATCACAGCGTCGCCGGCCTGGAAGTCGCGTAGCTTGCGGCATCGGTCGTGCAGGAACATTCCTAAACATTTTAGCAGCTCTGACGTCGATGCCTGTAATTGGAGAGCAAGGAACAGACGGGTACAGATGGGAAAAGCTAAGATTAGACCATTTGCGTTTCGAGTATAGGAAGGCTAGGTTGATGGATATTTAATAGTAGCACCACGCAGTGAGCGGCAAAGTTATACAAATTGAAGAGAATTCTTACTGATAATATAGATCATAGTGATTGGTCAAAGGAATTATTGATCAACTGTTCAGGTGCTTCAATATTTCGAAATTTATCTTACATTTAAAGTAACGGTTGATGTAAGTAGTAAAACTATGGAAATCTCATTATATAATGAGCACTAATCAAATTTGCCCTAATTATGATGTTATGATAATGAATGCTGTTGTAAAATTGTTTTGATTTGTTTTGCGATTATTTTAGTGCATAAAGATTTTATTGTATTGTGTGGACTCTTGCAAGGATTAATGCGATTAGATTAAAGCTGTTTTTTAATGTAATTGTTGTGTTTGTAATTGTACTTTATTGGTAGTAAGAGTAGTTTTTATAAGTAAGAGTAGTAATTTTATGGGGTTTTATGTGAGTTTTCGGCGCGTTTGGTTCTATTTTACAATTGTAGCCACAGATTTTTCATTTGTCAATCGATTGAGATATTGAAAATGAATAAATAAATAAATTAATTAATAAATAAAAAACTAAATAAAAAATGAATAAATAAATAAAAAATTAAAAAAAATAAATAAATAAAAAATTATAGATAAATGAGTAAATCAATAAGTTAACAAATCAATAAGTAATTTAATAAATGAAAAAAAAAAAATAATAAAAAATAAAAAAAAATCAATCAATCATATCAATCATCAATCATCAATCATAAATATGCAAATAAAAAATTAACTAATAAATACACAAATAATTTAAAAAAAACAAATAAATAAAACAAAACAAGTAAATAAATAAATAATTTAAATACATAAATAAATAAATAAACAAATAATTAAATATATAATTAAATAAATATAAATAAACAAGTAACTAAATAAATAAATTAATTAATAAATTTATTTATTTATTTATCAATCAATATATTAATATATTAATAAATGAATAAATAAAAAATAAATAAAAAATGAATAAACTGGTTAACATTGTACATGAAAAAGAATGGAAAACACAAAGCAATTGTAAATTAATACTTTATTCAAATATAAAAGACGGATCATCTAAACATAATAATCAATATGAAAACAGAAAAATGTCGATTTTCAGTCCCCCAACGAACTGTATTGCATTTTAGAAGAAAAAACAACTAAATCTTAATTGCATGAACTATGAACAGGACTTTAATTTGTCACAAATGATAATCACTCGAATACTTCATCGAGACTACTTTCATTACTATACGCAAAAAGTTAATTATATAAAACAATTCAGCATAGAAATTCAACGTACTAAACTCATCATGCTTCCAGTACAAGCAAAACATAATTAATTTACTTTAACACTGCCAAATCGACGGAAGCAATTATCCACCACACAACAATCAGAAAACACGCGTCACCTGGAAAGCGTGCGCTGCCTGTCAAAGGACACCGAACGCCCCCAAACTGTCAGTGACAGCAGCTGCAACTCGACGATGCACCATTCCAGAGAAAAGCGACGCAAAAAACGTTCAGCCCGGATGTACATCAGACAATTTTGCTGAGTCTCTCGCTCTCTCTCTGTTCTTTTCCCCCTTGGAGCTCCGGGTGGAGGAGCTGTGGGAGAAGTATTTGTTTTCGCAGTTTCTTTTGCCCCTGCCATGTCAGCAGATTTTCCCAGTGTTTCGTTAATGCAGCACACCGAGGGCCTCAATTCATTTCGTGTCACTGCTGTGTCGTCATCCGTGGCATGTCGTTGTGTAGGGACGCAAATGGAAGTAGCACAAATGGAAGGTGCAAAACAACTGCACACGGACAAGGCTCACCCTCAATAATGCGGAGGAAAGCCCTCTCTAGCAGTAGAACAAAAACTTTTGCCATGCTCTGCTTCACCCCCTGTGCTGATGATGTTTCCTCTGTCTGACGCATCAAATATGTGTCTCACGAACAAAACAAGTTACGCTTTCGGGACACACAAAACTTGAGCTGCACCAAATCCACCATACATGAGATAAGCTCACGGAAAGACAGTGTGCCAACACGTGCCGTGCATGATGCTGCTGCTGCTGCTGTGTTGTGGTCGGCCGTTTTGCGACGGACAAATGGTTATTACCAAGCGAGTTCGGACAAATTGCTTGGAAAGTTGCGCGAGTCCAGTCGAAGACAAAAGTCGATTTGATCACTGTACATAATTTATGTGAGTGGTCACAAGCTTTCACAACAAGAGCTATGAATCTCGACCAATGCGCGTTTGCTTGGTGTTTTTTAGGTAGAGGGCCGATGGTAGAGGGATTTTTGAACTTGATTGAATTGGCCAGTTGCATAATGGAGCAACGGAGCAATTTTATAATGGTGATGACATTCTATATTTATTGGCAAAAATTGCCTCTTTTGGTGGAAATGGTTTGTTTTGAGTGCAAATTGGTGTGTATGTAAATCAAGAGAAAGAAAGCTTTCTGTTCAATCAAGCGACATCAGGTAAAATATACACTTAAAATAAATTAGATTATTTTTTATCTATAAAATTTAGAAATAAAGTTGATAAAATTTTCAAATCTTTGCAAAAACTAGACAAAAACTGTATGGACATGGTTGGGTGACTGTAATGATATGGGTTAAATTTTAGAGCCTTCAAAATCCTTTTGCAATGATTGTAATAAAAACAGTAAGTGTAATGAAGGCAGAAATAGTTTCCTTCAGTATCTTCTTCGCGGACGAAGCATACAATAATATTAAAAGAATATTCCGAATTTTTCCCTTCAAATCGGCATCAGATCGGCCAAAAACAGCGTTGCAAATGAGTTTAGAAAAAAAGAGAAAAATAAATACTTCCATTTCATATTCCGTTTCATTTGCGTTCTCCACCCGAAATGGCGTGTGAAAGTTTGCCCATTTTATTTGTTGGTTTTTTTTTGGATCGTTGCTGTTGCTGCCTCCTTAACATTGCTCCAAACTCCATTTGTGCACCACCACACCTGGCCGAAAATTTCATCGCGGGCTAGGTATAATCTAATTTTTAAAATGGATACCTTTGGTGGGGGGAGGGCAAAGCAAAGCAAATGGGGCTGTGAATTTCACGCCCTGGCCTGGGTGAAAATTTCCATTTTCGATGTAATGGTTATCTTCGCAACACGCCGCTGACAAAATAATCTAATTCTATTTCAACAAAACTGCGGCGAGATTAAAATTGCGTACTATCAGAAAAGAAAAGTAAAAGAAACTGGGGGGGGTGGAGGGGGAATGGAGCAACTTCAAATCGGCAAACTGTAGATAGCGCCGCAGGGTGCCCGCCGGGCACGTAACGAACCTGTTAATGCACGCCTCGGGGGAACATGGAACAGCGGGACGGAATCGGAAGCGACAGTTGAGTGTTACACGGTAGCTAATGATGCTGCTGAGTGCATGGCCGCGGGGCTTGGGGATATATTTTTACCCGGGAAACTCGCGGGACAATATCCATTAGGAGCAGCCAGAGGGGAAGGGGGCGAGCAAGAATATTGTAGCATTCTTTTCCATTCGTGGAGAGTTGAAATTGCTTCACAGTAACGAAGCACAGTGTCCTTGCTTTGTGTCTCCATAAAAAAGCTTTCCTTCTTTCCTCTCAGAAAAGCTAATAAGAACATAACACGTTCCCTTGCCGTACCGCTTAACCGGCTAATAATCCAATCGTGATCGAAGCATGCTGGTGTAAGCAGAATGACGGTGTAATTAAGCTCTTACAACGACCACGCGACCGGGCGGACGGCAAGCCAAGCCATGATGTCGCAGCGATAAGCCAAAGCACTGCCGCGCGGCGTTTTACTGTCGCCAGCGTAATGTCTTTCGACTGTGTTGCGCTATCGTGCAGAAGGAGGAAACGGTTCGGTCGTCAACCGAAAGCAACAAACACATCAATATATCACACTTAGAACGAAGGTCAGACAAAGAATGCTGACGCAAACTAAACTCACAATCGAGAGAGAGAGAGCACGCGCGCTCGCAGCGTCTTAATTTTGCACTCCCACTGTCACGTTAGCATGAAGCTCTAGCATGGGAAAATGTCTCCGGAACCATATGCTGGGAACCACCGGAAAAAGGTGGACAGCATGTTTTTCAAACCATAAAATTTTGTATCGATTATTATCGAATTGTGCACACACGCGGAAACGCGGCTCTAAAGGAGGGTTGACGGCGGGTTGATCGAGCCAAAGTGGTTCGGGCTTAGTTGACGCAAACAAACCGTGAATCGATACATGAATTCATAGGACCAAAGAACGCGATTGAGAACGGTAAGAGGTTATGTAATGCAATTGCTCTCGCGCCCTAGCTGGCGGTATTATTGATTCTTTCCGAATAAGTAAGTGTGTTGGCTCAGTCACCGAAACGTATAAGCGGACTGACTGAACAATATGTAATGTATGTAAAGTTTTAAATGTGCATTGCAACAAGAGATAATTTAAATTGGGTTTAGACATCTGCTCATGTGTCATCAATTAATCAACTAACGGAATATTTACAAATGACTAGGCGCCTCCATTAGTTTTGGCTCAGAGAAGTTTCGTATTTTTCTGTGACATTTTGTGCAAAACTAACGAAAATAACTTACAATTGATAATAATTGATATCTTTTAGATTTTGTATGGCTCTATTTTTTATGGTTCTTTACGCAAATCTCATTGCAAATTTACGGTATGGCTAAACAACTGCTCTTGTTAGACTTCTCAGTGTATAGACTTCTTAATGTTTATTATATTCCCAGAAAAAATGCATTCCAAGATTTGATAAAATCGTTATTAGTGTCTTTTTTATATTGTATTGTATTTATATTGTAATATTTGTATTTACTGCACTAAATCGTAGAAAATATAAAATACAGACAGAATTCAATAGTTGAACGCGCTTTTTAGTTGGCATGCTTTTTAGTTAAACGCTCGATAGTTGACTGATAGTTCAATTAAAAAGCATGTGTTTGTATGGAAAACCTGGTTTCTGAAAAAATCACAAAAATCTCATGGCTTGCCGAGAAAAAAATCAGATTTTTTTTTTGTATGGAAAAACGTGCCAACTAAAAAGCACATATTCAATAGTTGGCAGGGAATCTGAAGAGAGGTAGAGCACCAGAGTGTTCTGACTTTACTTAGAAAAAATAAATAAAATGAATTAAAAACCACTTCTGTACTCTCCCTTTACTGATACGATTTGTTAAGAAGAATAACAAATTATCGAAAAGAAAAATACCACAAAATATCCCAATTCCTAATTGAAAATTTGAGGATTAATTGTATCAAGCTTTTAACACAAGATTTATTTGTCGAACATTTCGAAAATCTAATAGCATGTTGTATGAATCAGTCTATCGGTTAAGTTAGTAAGTCTAACAGTATGTATTTTATAATGACCCGCCATCCCTATTGGAAAACATCATAAGAAATCGTATTGGAAGCTTCAGTACGTGATTTTAAAGAAGAATTATTAGTTCAAATAGAATATGTAAGGGAACGGTTTTTATTTACATTTCAACTGAATTGTACTAATTGTACTTGTTTACTGAAATGTACTTTTTATTCAATTCCATTTCGTTCCTATTATAACAAAAAAATCTGTTCTGTCTAATCACATGTAGGGCAATACACCAATTCATGCTTTTGAGACAAAATATTCAAACCCTACCACCTGACAAAAAACACGCAAAGACAAAGCAAAGCGATCACTTTTGAAGACCATCAATAAATCAAANATAAATAAATAAATGACTGCATAAAAAAATAATAAAAAAAATCGATATATAATTATAAATAACAAATAAATAAATAAATAAAAAACAAAAAATAAATAAACAAATGAATAAATAAAAAAATTAAAAATAAATAAATAAATAAATAAATCTACAAATCAGTGAACCAATGTATAAATAAATAAATCAATAAATACATAAATAAAGGAATGAAAAAATATAAATAAATAAATCAATCAATAAATCAATCAATCAATCAATAAAAAAACAATAAATCAATTACTAAATCAATAAACAAATAAATTAATAAAACAAATAAATAAATACATAAATTTATGAATAAAAACTAAGAAGAAAAGCAAATCACTATCCAGATCATACAAAAGCTAAGTATGTAAGTATGGACACATAATGTAAAAACAGATTTTTTAACGTTTTTCAATTTTGAATCACCAAAACACTGCTTTGGGAGAACCATGACATAAATAGTAGTAAGTTAAGTATAGTTTGTTACTCATCATTCATGATATAACGACATACTGCCCGAAAAGATTTAGCAGGCCCAAAACCCATTAGCTTTAAACGAGATCTAATCACCTCCAGGCTAAAGACGGTAACAAAAATGGCCACTAAAACCACTTCCCTGTCGCGCCCAACCGAGACGCGAATCAATTATACTTAAGCTAGGCTCCCGCTCCCAAGCAGCAAGCCCTCAGGTTCGCACAAAATCCAAATGCCGAGCGGGCGGGTGCAATGCAATTAGCTTTGGTCTAGCTCTTTCCCATCCCTTATCCTTCTTAAAAGCAGCTCGAGAGGGTCCGTGAAGCTTTACTACTGATAAAGTGCGTCCAAAAGTGGGCGTGTGTGTGTGTGTCTGGCTGCAACAGCCACGACCCTGCGACGACGTCAAACTCAACCGGATAATGAGTCGTGAACACAAAATGAGCGATTTTATCTACGCGGCTGCGGTTTTCGGAAGCATCCGTTGCTGCTGCTTTTTGTTTCTTTTCGCTCCACCTCGGGGAGGCAACAGAGATAAGAACGTTTGGATGCCAGTCTTCTCCTCTTCCTTGCGGGCACATTTACATTGACTTTGACCGAACCTGGTCGGGGTGGGATACACCGGTTCAGAGAACTTGTTGTTCGTGTCAAAATTGAAAGAAAATAACGATGACGCAGAAGGCCGAGGTGGCTTGCCCGATGCACGGGCGAAGAGGAGTTTGAAATTTAAGACGCTCAGTCAATGCTTGTGTCCCTTCTTCTCACCAGTCCAGCTGCTGGGATAAGGCTCGATCGATCGGTGAAACGACACGAAAATTAGCTGGGCTTGGGCTGGACTGTTGCTGGCTATTTCCATTGACGTTCCCCCAAGGGGAAATAATGAGGAAGCTAGCAGTGGTTTCCTTTTTTGTTGCTACGGATTTACGGGCAGAGTGATGAGATTTTAGGGTCAGAGTACAAAAGATGATGAGCTTTTGTCAAGTTGGGTGTGCTAAAGGTTAAAAGAATCTGGTTTCTTTTTATCATTTTCCGGGCATTTCTTTTCCGTTTATTCGTTATTTGGTTAACCCCCGGGTAGAGGAATAAACGAAGCTCGCTAGACTGACGATGCTGTTTGGGTCATTCGTGGCGAATCGTGATTGTAAATTTAGCCTTTGAACCCGACCCAGCTGTGTCAAATGGGATGGGCAGTGTTGGATTCTGTCTGTTTTGTGTTCCCTTTTTTGTTCAAAGATTTATACATTTCTTTCTTTTGCCTCTCCAATCAGGCTCTCACATCAACGAAGAATTCGTATGAAAAGAAAGAAACGACCCCAGCGGGCAGCAGCTCCTCGCTGGAAGAATGTTTTTTAAACATCAATCAAACCAGTACAGTACAGCTTTTGGTCTGTAATCGGTCAAAGTTCATGCTGGCATAATTCTTTTCTCCTGTCCCGTCTTTCCCATCGCAACATTTCCGAACAGTTTGCCACCCTTCGCTGACGGTCGCAAATTACAAAGTTCAACAAATTTTGATTTATTGCGACACTCAAGCATCAAGCTGAATCAACAGCTCAGCAAACAGCAGCGGCCACGCGCGGGACCCACCGCAGGATGGTGTTTTATTATTTGTCCACCATCTTCCCAGCCCACTGCTTCCCGTTCCTTTCCGCCTCCTTTCAGCTGATTGAAACTTATTCCAAGTGCTTACACATGCCGTGTACTGGCGGGCACAGGGTTCGCCACTGCTGAAGGACCATTTATCACCCCGGGTCCCGGGAGCGACAGGGGAGACAGGCTGGAAAGCTTTTGCCCTCCGGAGACGTCATAAAACGATAATGATTATTTATAAATACCCATTGTGCCACAAAACAAAACCGGGCGCCCCATCAAAATCGTTCAAACCCGTCGGAGCGATTGTGAAATCGATATGCAATAGAATGATGGAAGTTGGTAAAAAAGAAGGAAAAACGGAATAAAAGTTAGACCGACCATCATCATGCCATCGAGATGGCGCGAGGGCAAAGCGTGTTCGTCCGTCCGCCCGGGAAAGGTGACGCCAATTCTGCTGAGAGGTTGGGGGCTAGCTCGGGAGTGTTGAACAAAAATAGCGTCAAAAACGCACTGTAATCAAAGCCAAATAAAACTCTTACATTTGTTGTCCCCTCGGTGGTGTGTGTGTGTGTGTGTGTGTGTGTGTTTGGTGGAATATATATAGCTAATGAAGGATTTAGATGGAGGATGAGAAGTGGGAAGATTATAAAAAAGGGACGGGAAATACTTTTATAATCTCATTCTTTTTGTCATGGAAAATGAACAATAAAGTCATTATTTGTTTGTTTGGTTTGGTGCTTTTTTGGCATATTTTCGATCGATTTCAACACCTACTAATCAAGAGGGTTTGTGTAAAGTCACTCAGTCGGACACTTCCTTGACTCTTTCCTATCAGAAGTGAACTTCATATGTTGGAAATTGGACTCTATCCCAATGAGCACCCTTTTTGGACAGGCTCGTTGGAAATTCCTATTGGTTTTGTGCAACAAGGGTGCTATAGAGTCTAATCCCCATTACATTAAGTTCATTTCACTTAAGAAAGAGTCAATAAAGTGTCCCACAGCTATGACAACGCCTGGAAAATCCGGTAAGACAATAACACGATAATTTAAATAATATGGTAAAGCCAAAAGGTCTTAAAATTTAGTTCCAAATCAGATAGAATAGTAACAAAATATGAATAAAATAAAATATGAATAATGAAAAAGGCATACATTACCTACTGGTTCTTTATTTTTGTGGTATTAGGCAAACATTATGTTAATTATACGTAAATGAAAACATATGCCCCATTTTTCTATGACAAAATGTAAGAAAAACAGAGCTTAGACGCTTTGAATAGTTAACTCACACTCATTTCAGATGAAAGAAATAAATGAAAAGAAATCTCAAAAGAGTAGTTCACGTCCTGTTGGCGTTTTCCTGTTTCTAGCTGCACTTATTGCTTCTACACGATAAAAGAGATTGTGAAAATCAGATCAGTATCAGATTTTCGTATTTTGTAGCGAAAATATTCAACAATTTAAACCATAAAGCACATTAAACGTACAGTTTTAATGTATATTTACTTAATTCAAGCTAATGAAATTGCAAATCGCCTGCCTTGCTCGGTCTTGCTATGCGCCTGAAGGTATGCAATGAGATTGATTTGCAATGCATTTTACTACTAATTAGACGGTATTGCTATTTGAATATACAGAATGAGATATTTCGGCAAAAGTTATGTATTTTTAGGTACAGTCTTTTACGTTACAAACTCAAAACTGCGAGAAGATACTCTGTACGATTCGAGTTCTTCATCCCTTTCAGTAGCTTCAAAAATAACTCAAACATTTCGAAGCATCCACAGACCATAATGCTTAGCAGCAAAGCCCGTCAAAAAAAACGTACCCCAAACTTTGTTGCGATACGTTTTTGCAAGTACAAGTTTGCGCTATAAAAGGTACGGAAAGATATTAAAGATACTAAATCAAAGAAAAACACCACGCCGGCGTCTAGGTTTATGCCCTGCCAAAACTCCTCCCAAAATACTGTTTGAGAAAAACAAAAAAACACGAGCTAACTAACATTTTTGCTTCGCCGTGTAACGGTACGAATTTTTATGCATCGCGATTTTTACCGACCAAAATAAACAATCATAAAAAAAAACGAAACCGGCGGACAACGATTTTCCTTCTTGGAAAAATCCGGTTCGGTTTTATTCCACGCTAAAAGTACCAACAGTTGCCCTTACGTTGAACACACACACAGGGAATGTTTTCCAGCAAAAGAGCCAAACAAACGGGAATTACCATTCGGTATTTGATCTCCAAACACACAGCAGAGAGCAACCAAAGAGCCCCCAAAAAGAGCTTAAATCTTCATCAAAAGCATCGCATTTACACACAAGCTTCTAGGAGGGACGTACTCGCGCAACACCTTTTGCGTCCATTAAAAGCAAAAAAAACGGAACGATGCCTTCCCTTTTCATCCTGGTCCCCTTCCATTTCCATCCATTCAGCGCCACTTGCCACCTGCTCGAAGCCATCATTCGCATCGAGCAACCAACAGACGATGGTGACGATGTGTTTTCTAATTTCCATATTTTACAACGCATGCCGCTTTCCATGCCGCTTCTGCGCAGTGTGTGTGCCTTTTCACCCGCACCCAGCGTGTGTACACCTTTCGTGCGCTATAAATAAACACACGCGCCAGCCACAGCCACAGCCACGAAGCTTTTGCGCGTTCCCGGTCCGTACCTCAGCCCTGGAAGCACGGGGGGTTGATAAGAAAAAAAAAGGGAAAATGTAACAGTACCATACACCCATCAGGCACTGTCTTCCATGCTTCGACGTTCGATTACTTTATGCAAAATTGATGCTGATGTATCGAACGACTGACCTCTTGGGGTGGAGTAAGCGCCGCGTCAATTCGTCAAAAACGCGTCCAGAAGCCGTCAGCGTTCTTGCGTGTACGTGTGGTTCCGGGAAATAGGGGGAAAGAGTGTTCGATGCATATCAAGTGCAAGATCCATCATACCATCCGTACGGCCGGTATGACACGGTAGCAGAGTAGGTAAGGGAAGCATTTTTCCAGCATTTCCTCCACATTGCCGACGGAAAAGTGCCGGAACGGAAATTCAAATGCTCTATTCGCAACGGACGCGTCGACTATGAATAGATTTTCCCTGGCGCTGGTTCCAGGCCGGTTCCCATTGATACTTTCGCTCGTAGTTCGTATGTAATGCACACAGCCGTTGTGTTGGTTTAGTTATTTTAAAATTCACTTTTCTTCATCGTTATTTTGCTGGTTAAACTATTTTTAGTACAGGTAAAACCGCTTGGAAAGGAAGTTTCCATTTTTGAAATCGCATTTCGCTTTTTCCTTCCAAATCCGACTGTTCCGGTGGCTGCGAAACAATCCGATTGCCGATACGGCTTATCTTGGTGGTGGTGGCAGTGGTACGTGTGGCAGACTTCGAACGTGTAGCAGCACAAATCAGGTTAATGGCACCCGGCTGTGCTAGCCGTCCCTTCGGTGGCATCGCATCGCATCGAGAACGTTTGCGGAACGTAGGGGCAGCAGCACGTTCGTGTGAGCACGTTGCACTACGCATGGACGGGTTTTGGATAAAATGTGACCAAGTGCATACGCTCGCAAGTCACCACGACAGGCGCAGGCAAACGGAGCGGGAACTGGAACGTGGAGCGTGTAAAATCCACTTCAAGCAGGGTTGTACTTATATGCTCTTTTTTCTCCTGTTTTGTGGTTTTGCTTCTGACTCTGTGGTTCTTCTTAACCTAGCGCAAACTGTGTGGCAAGCGAGTTGCTCTAAAACCGTAGTGAAAAAGCTCTGCAAGATGAAGCAATTTTAAATCTACTTTTTGCAATGATCATTCTTTTCATTATCCTTTTAATACCCTTTTTTTAAGCTCATTGTTTATTAAAATGCATCCTATCGGTACGCATTTAATATTGATCCTCTTCTATCACTGAGACAAAGGCAAATTTGCATACTGGTGGTCAATGTCACCGTCGTTAACAATTCATGCCCATTTGGAGTGGAAAATGATGCTGTAACAATGCTCGGTGTACACGCTGCAGCAATTGGAATTATGCTGGATCAACAAAACAGACCGAGAAATGCTGTAATGCGGCTGACAAACGACTAAATAAAGCAGTCAATTTTTTATGCACTGTTGCTGTAGCTTCTGTTCGCTTCATAGATCCATAATCAATGTCATAGATATCACCTGGTAATGATATACCCATTAGGGAAGCTACGCGCCAGTGCCAGGAACGTCAGCAGACCATAATGAACTGAAATATTCAAGCAGGCGGGTGAATATATCAGCAAAAAACGTTCCTTCCCAACTCAAGAAAGCTCTATAAATAAGAATGTCTTCCAACCCCCGGGGGGAGCAATTGAAAATGAATTATTTTTGATTTTATTTTTTCCTTCTACTTCGTGCGGTTCCCGAGCTTTTCGTACGTCAAGTACGAGTTGATGGTTGACTTCACCTTCCAAAAATACACCAATCTCCTTCTGCTATTGCTGCTGCTGCTTCTAACACGAACAATAAACATTACAAATGCATCAGGCAAGTCTCTATTAATAATGCATTACGCAAAAGTGTTTTTATTCGCTTAAAAGAAAATTCAAAGCAAACGACAGTCTATCTGTTTGCCTTCTTTCCTAAAAAAAACGGATTTCAAATAAACCACCAAACCAGAGGAGTTTTTTTTTTCTCGTTGGCAATAAAGTCCTACAAGACACAGCCGAACCCGTTCCGTTCCATTGGTCTGGAAAGTTATTGGGGTTGGATGGACGAACTTCGGCTTCGGCGGTTTTGTGAATAAACTATCCCTCAATCAAGCCCTTGTCTCGGGACTTTGCGGGCTCAAAAAGGTTCGCAGTGAAAGCGTGATGTGGGCGCTACGGTGTACTACACACACACACACACACATACACCGCAAATCAAGGATACACAAAACGGGGGAAAGGATCTTCATCTTCCGAAACGCAGTGCCCATGACAGTGTCAGGATAGAAAGTTATGTTTCAATTTGGAGCAGCGTTTCCACGTGTAGCCACAAAGCACAGCGCTGGGAATGTTTTTCTTAGCCGTTTTGTTCTGTCTGTTTGCGTGTGTATGTGAGGGTACAGGTCTGTAATTTTGAGGGAACACTATTTAGAGAGGAAAATTAAATTACTTACTCCCATGATGACACAAAGTTGGACAAAACTTACTACGGTGAAGATTGGTGTACGGTACGGTACAATGTTGGTTTGAGATTGTGAAATTGTTCCGTTTTACGAAATATGTTCAGTAACTTCTACCTGTTACTGGAGAACTTCAACAAAGTGGCTGTAGAATTCATGCCAGAGAAACTTATTCATCGCATGAGAACATTAAAATTATATTAGGTATTAGATTATGAAATACTTTGTTACCATTAATATATGAACAGTCCGCCAAGCGGTCTTTCTGCTTATCTGTTGTTAGTGATTTTAACGATGTAAAGCTATTATGTGGTGTAGTCAAGGAACTGACTTCTTATTGACTACTTTTAGAATGGAGATAAGCTAGAATTGTTCAATAAATTGATAGTTGAAATGAAAAATAAATTAATAATAATTTTTGAGGTATTTCCTTTCAGTTACAGTCTATTTAACAGATATTTAACATGCCATTTCGAATTTAAACGCATCGCCTATGACAGGCAGACAGTCCCAAGCACCCACAACGTCCCACGGGTCAAATCCATGGGGCCCCCATAAGCTTGTTATGCCACGTGCCGAGCGAAGTACAAAACATTCTGAGAAATTAGTACGGTTTAATCCATGCCGACCTTACATATGCGCCTAAAGGTATGCAATCTCTTACCCTGTTGCAAAAGGACGCAGCCAATTCAAACGAAGCTATTTTTTGTATAAAATGAAAGAAATTCGTTTAGACACTATATCCGGCATAGCATCCGATCAAGGGTTCATATTAAATCGATCTTAAGCAAGGATATAGTTTTTTAGACTTATACGGTCTTGTCTGGTAACATTGGAGGTGTTAAAACTAATCAAAACCATTGTAGTTGTAGAATTCAAGTCCTTACAGTGAAGGGAACGATGGTCTAAATAAGAATCGAACCCCTTTCGATGCTTCTACGAGCTAGTGCGTCTATCCACACCACCACCAAGCAGTCTCAAATTTGAACCGCAATTAGTTCACTATGTTTGACAGAATTCTCACCAAGAATAGTTGCTATTGCATTTGTTCACGACTGGTGAAAAGAGTTCGTTAAAATCAAATTGGACAATAGGACTTTATCAGAATTCTTCATCAGAATTATTAATTCTTAATAATATCTCCCCATGCAACACAGTTCCTACCCATTAATAAAATGATTCCCAGAGTTCCACCCCCCACCACCTACCTGAATGACGGTTTTCCTCGGCCCGTGCCCGTGGTGCAGCTGCTGGCCCATCGGCACGTTGTGCTGCTGCTGCTGGTTCACGATCGGCTGCAGCGGCATCGGCAGCTGCAGTGGCAACTTCTGGGCCAGCTTGTCCGGCTGGGACAGGGGGTTCGTGTTGTTGGCCCGCACCAGATCCAGCGCCAGCAGTGCCTTAGGACCGCGCGGTGTAAAGTAGACCGCCTGTTGCTGCTGCTGCTGCTGCTGAGCAACCACCATCTGTCCGTGAGGATGCAGATGGTGCGATTGTTGCTGCTGCTGCTGGTGATGCGGCGCCCGGTCAGCAAGCCCAACGGCAGCGCCACCCGATGATCCCACCAGCCCGACCACCGACTGTGTGCCCGCACCACTGCTCGACTGCCCACCGGAACCGGCCGACTGGCTGAGCACGATCGTGGCCGGTTGCTGCTGCTGCTGCTGCAGCTGCTGGCTGCTGATCGTTTGCGTGAACGATTGCGACTGCTGCAGGTTCTTGTTCTTGTCCAGCAGCGGGTGGATCGTGTCGGTCAGCGGCGTCCGGAAGCTGGTGGCCGTGGCCAGATTGGCCGACTTGTTCTTGTTGTTGTCCAGCTTCTTCTTGCCGTGCGACGCCGCCAGTCGCTTCCACGACAGCGCATTAATGAACAGCGAATGCTTCTTCAGGTTCTTCTCGAGCGCATTCTTCTCGGACAGGATGCGCGCACTGTCTGCGTTGTTGCTGTGGTTGCTGTTGTTGTTGTTGTTTCGCTCCTGTATGCTATTGCCGTTGTTGTTGTTGCCGCCGCTGATGTTGTTGTTGATGTTGTTGATGTTCGCGCTGCCGGTCATGATGTTGTTCTGGTGCGTCTGCTGCAGCAGCAGCAGGTTGTTGCTGGTGTTGTTGTTGTTGTTGTTGTTGTTGTTGCTATGGTTATTATTCCCCGAGCCGGCATTGTGGCTGTTGTTGTTGTTGTTGCCATGGGAGCCGGGATTGTTGTTGTTCTTGCAGTCGTCCTTGCTCATGTTCAGCCCATGGCTGTTGTTAGGCACGGTTTGTATCAGGTTCGGCGGTTTCGTTTGCGCGCTCTCGCGATTCTTCGCATTGTTCAGCTGCTCGTACGAGTAGTTGTTGAGCGGAAAGTCGGCCGAGTTCGAGGACGACAGCGTGCCGGCGCTGTGATGGTGCGTCGAGTAGATGGGCCGACGCTCCCGGGGGCTAAAGCTCAGTACCGTGCCCATGGTTTGCTGTGTTGCCTTTCCTTGCCTTCGGGAAGGAACGAACGAAACGTGGGCTTTTTAGATAGGTCCTGCTGGATGAAGGACTTGATTTTTCTAGTTTGATCACTCGCTTGGTATTTTCCAATTAGATTTTCCCGTGTTTTTATTTTTACAGCGACGATTTCTTTTTTAACTTCCTTGATTACGTATTTGCACTGTGTGGTTCCGTGTGTCGCCCGAAGGGATCACGTGCGCTCGTCTGTATTGGTGTCGAAGCGTATTGTTATCCTGGTTGCGCGCGCGCGCACACACGCGTGTACTTGCGTATCTGTTAAAGTTTTCCGATGCTGAATTCGATTACGTAGCTGCTGCCGATTGCTGGACAGCCCTTTGCCATTCATAAAGAGCAGAGGAAAATCACCAAACTATCACAAACACACATACGCACACGCACGCACCCTCGTTCTCTCTCTCACACACACTTGCGTTTTCCCGCGAATCGAAACGAATTCCCGCACTCCGCTCGGTTCGCTACGTTACCGATTTTCCTTGACTGCGATTTTCAGCATACAAACACACGCACACTTATAGAGCGAGATAGTTATGGTTTTGTTTTTCTTTTCTCTTGTTGGTGTGGCTCTCCTACAGGACTCGAGAACTATTTTCACTGCATTATCAGCATTATCGTCGCACTAACACGCGTGCACGTGATATGTGGAGCACAGAAACACACAACACACACACATGCAAAGCGTACCACGAATCTCCGTGAAGAAAAGTAAACGCGAAGTTTGTTTGTTTAAATCGGAAAATATATTAAAGCTGGGAAACTAAAGCCTGAATCCTGTCACAGCGTAGAAATGGAGGATGAAAAGAGCAATAGAATGTATTGTAATTAACTGTACACTTTTGTACTAAAACTATATACTGCACACATGTTAAGAAGCTTATAGTTCACAACTGTATGTATGATAAAGATAATTCTCGAACTGCTTATAGGAACTCCCACGGCACGTACTTCTCGCTGTGTTTTGGGCTTCTCCAATGCCTTAGGTCTTGTTGTCTTTCATTCAAATTCTTTTATATTATACACTCACATACACACGTGTACTAAGGATATTTCAGAAGAGACGGTAGAGATGTCCTAATAAGACGGCAGGATGAGGTTGGAGAGAGCATGTTACGAACGTTTTTATTCCCAATTTAGGTCCCTCTCAGGACGTGTAGTTACCCGATCACAACGGGGAACTCACACACACACACACATAGGTGAGCGCGAATTTTCCCACTCACTAAGAATGACACAAGGAGGTGTAGGACGAGTTTGGATCTCCAATTGTGTCCTGGATTTCCCAAAATGCAGCTTTCCTATAAGAAAGCAGCGCAGAAAAAAGTGATTTAAAATAAAAGTATGTTTTTTATACTTAGGATGGCATTTCTATGGAATTAATTTGCAAGAAATACAATAGCTTTACTTTTTCAGCACATACAAAGAATGGAACATCAACTTTTAACACCAAAAATAGACCATCAAAACAGAAAAGATTCATTATCCTTTTGTTCCAGTTTTGAGCAAAGTTTTCCTGCAGGAATGCAATGGGAAACGTTGTTTGAAGAGCGAAGCAAGAGCCTTTTTCCAACCAGGCAACCTACGGACACTCTGGGATACGGTGAAAGAATGGGTGGTCTCCTTCTGTCTCTATCACACTCTTGCAGTACCGGACTGATGAGTTTTTCACACTGTTTTTCACCGATGTCACAAGTTCTGACTCGCTCTCTCTCTCTTACGCTTGTTTGCGCTATTGCGAAATGCACCAAAATCAAGACATTTTTCATTTAAACTTAAACACATTTGATAACTTAATTACTTCTTGCTGTTTACTGCATGCTACACTGTTTAATATTGAAATTTTGTTTAATTAATTACAGTGATAATTTTCCTATTGTATGTCACAATGGTTGGACTCAACTTTAGCCCACTTCTCCCACACCCATCATCCCTGGGACGGGAAAAATAGTATCCAAAAACGCTCGTACCTTCACTTTTTAACCCACTGGTAGTGGGGAGAGGGGTTCACCCTTTTCGCAACAGTAAAAATCAGTGAGCAAAACAATCGAACAGCTATCTATTGTTTCCATACACTGCACTCCCCGGGGGGTGAGAGGGCCCAAACCACATCCACACCCACTCTTCTGCTGCACAACCACCCTCCTCACACACACACAGAAACACAGACAAGTGCCTGTTTGTAACACCACTTCTGCCGTCACTGTTACCGTCTAAGAGCGACCGGACCGGAGCGGGTTCACCGAAAGAAAATCCGACCGACCAGACACTCTCGTTCTGACTGAGCCGTGCCTTTGCCTGCCCGCTGGTGGAAAGCCTTCCCGGTGGCCACAGGCCACACACAAATACGCAATCCAAGTAGGCACTCTCCCTCTCTCTCTCTCGCTCCCGTTTTCTGAAGAAAACTCTGCTCCGACGCCAAAGGAGCGTGTGTGCGAGAGTGAGAGAGAGCGAGCGAGAGAAAAGCTGTCGTAAGAAAAGAACGACACTTTTCCGAGATTTGCATTGCGTATCGCTCTCCAGGACATGTTCCGTATGTGTGTGTGTGTGTGTGTGTGTGGGCCCGGGAGTGGATATTGGGAACGAGAGCCAATTTTCCGCAAACACACTCTCTCCCGCCGATCGATCGGTGGCAGGTGTATTGGGCGCCGGCGCAAAAAATCGGGACGTCGCGAGGGCCCGAAAAGTTGTCACAAGTTTGTGTTGGTGCTTTCTGCTGCTTTTCGGAGGGCGTCCTCTGTTTTTTAACCCTTCAAAGAGAAGGGTAAAATTTGTTCCAAAAACAAGGATATTATACCATATTTAATATGTGTTTAAACATCATTCTTTCGCAATAAATTGACTACTGATACTTTTAAATTTTTTTACACTTTTTTACTTACTTTTTTGTACTTCATTACAGGGTTTCCCACGATTTATTTGTCAGTTCCCATGATTTTTTGGTGCGTTCTCACGATTTTTTGATCGTATCCCATAGATTTTTGGTTCGTTCGCATAATTTATTTATATTTTCCGATTGGATATCAATACAATTGGACCAACAAATTGTGGGAAACGGCCAAAAAATCGTGGGAACCTACCAAAAATTGATGGGAACCAACCAATAAATCGTGGCAAACCCTATATCAAGCATCAACTTAAAACGGAATGTTGGAGTCAATAGATTTATTTAGTATAATTTAGTATAATTTAGAATTTTTCAATTATCATTACTATTAGAAAATTTGCCATTTTTTGTTAATCATGAAATTAAGTATAATAAGAAGCGTGAACATTAAAATCCCTTTTAATATTGTTTTACTCCACGTGCGTAAATAAAAAACATTCAAAGGTTAAAGGACTTTTGACAACGACGAAAGTGGTGCTATTTTACAGGGATGCGTGAGAGAACAAAAACAAACCCGCTCTCGCTCTCTCTCACGAAAACCATATCCTTTTCTCTCCGCACCCGCTCCGGCCGATCAGGGAAAACAGTCTGCCAATGGCAACTCACATCCACACATACACACACACGCACAGTATGTGTGCGAGGAAAATGGCAGCTCGAAAGGATGGACACATTTTCCACCACATCTCACCAATACGCCTACAGGTGTACGTACGCGTGTACTTACACATTCTCAACATTTTATAGAACTCACAAATCAGTACAGTTGTGTGAGTGGGCTTAAAAAAACAACCCTCGAAAGGATACCCTCACCCATACCAGCGTGTGCTGCGTTACTGCGGTTACCCGTAAACACTAACAAGCGCACAATACACGCACGTCTCACTAAACCCCACACATGCAAACCGCTAGCGAAACCGTGTGCCTGTGTGTGCGTTGTTGTGGTAACAAACCTTCCGCCCCGGAATCCAGGACGCAGCTACGTTGCGGACGAATAATTTTACATCGATCGATTGCGAGTCGAAGAAGAGCAGGCGGTGAAAAAGGGAGGGAGAACATGCACCAACACACAAGTGTGAGGTACGCACTCACTTGGCGCGTTACGCACGGCACTCATTTTCGTAATGGGGGTTTTGTTGGGATATGGGAAGCACCCACCGGCGGAGAGCACTTCCGGCCGGATGTTAGGCTACCTGTGTGCTCATCTCAACGTAAATAAATTAAGCTATGTTTAGGCGAATCGGATGTTGTTGTTTTTTTTGCTCTATCAAACATTAAAACCAGAGACAACCCCGGAACC
>VTWG01000816.1:0-19489 GCA_008817895.1 Anopheles fontenillei
ACTAGATCTTGGATGGTTCCATACACGAACCGCGATTATCTCGCCTAGCTGTCAGATTTTATAACATAATTGACAGCTCAAGTCATACGCGATTTTCGCGGTACCGCGATGATCTCGGCTCGTCTATTTTCAGCCTTACCGTCCAAATAGACATACAGCGACAACGTCGCGCGCGACGACTTCGCGCACCACAAAAAGTAGCTCAATTTTGCAAACAGAGCTACTCGTCTCGCGCGACATTTTTGCTTCATCCAAAATAATCGAATTATCTACTTTGTTTACAAGCCAGATTAATGCCAAACGCAAAAAAAATAGATTTGAA
Organism: Anopheles fontenillei; assembly: GCA_008817895.1. Taxonomy (NCBI): domain Eukaryota; kingdom Metazoa; phylum Arthropoda; class Insecta; order Diptera; family Culicidae; genus Anopheles; species Anopheles fontenillei. The sequence goes on from VTWG01000816.1 coordinate 323, forward strand.
CACATTTTAACCTATTTTTGTGTGTTTTCAAATAAAAAACAAGTTGGTTGACTGAGTCAAATGAGCTACTTTGATCTACACCGAGTGAAATTTTGAGCTATTTTTCGTCGCGCGCGACGTTGTCGCTCTATGTCTATTTGGATGGTTAATTTTGTCTGGCTAGGAAGTCCCAATGATGGTGCCCGGCAAACGCGATGACAATTATTCTTCAAAGTACATACACCTTGGTATTCTTTACGCATATGTCAAAATGACGTGTGCAGAACAGCAGCATGATTATTTGTTGAAATTTTCATGGTGTGTCTGCTATGTGTTCATTGTATCTTGATTTTAAGCTTATAACACCATGATTAAGGAAAAGTTCTAATCACAAATTCGCTGTGTTGCATAGTATTAGAAAGTGCTGTTGCGGGAAAACGTGTAGATACACAAAATTTACATAAACACGTTAGATTAATGAGAAAAAATGAAGACCAAAGCAATTAATAATCGTCATTCGAAATCCTTAGTTTATTGGATCAGGCTTTTAGTATTTTTTGCCTCTATCTGCTTGAGTCTAAGTGCGTCCAGTGATCCCTACTCAATTCTAGGGGTACATAAACGAGCATCCATGCAGGACATACGTCGTGCTTATAAACAATTGGCAAAGGAATGGTAAGTAATGATACAAATCAATCGCAATGAAATCCCAGCGATACCAAAGAGAATACAAAATTATGCAAAATGATTGATTTTTCTACAGGCATCCTGATAAATCCAAACATCCCGAAGCTGAAACAAGATTTGTAGAAATCAAACAATCCTACGAATTGCTATCAGATTCGGAACGTAGGCGAGCCTTTGACCAATATGGAATAACAAACGAAGATGCAGTTCTCGATCATAATCGTCCAGAATATAATAATTACGGTCGTTTCAAGGACACATTTGAACATTTCTATGGAGCACATAACTTCAATTATCATGATCAAGATATTAGCTTGTATCATCGCCTTTCAATTACCACAAAATACTATGAAACCAACATTGTACCGAAAAGCCGTCATACACCTCAGATACTCATGTTTTACGCCGATTGGTGCTTTGCATGCATGAAAGCTGCAAATTCTTTCAAAAAGTTAATAGACACGCTTGAACCATATGGAATTACTTTTGCCACTGTTAATGCCGGTCACGAAGAACAACTTGTAAGAAAAGTCGGTGTACACTCGCTACCATGCGTAATTATGGTGCTAAATGACCATAATTATGTTTACAAAGATAGTGTTTTCAATCCACAGCACGTTGTGGATTTTATAAGACAAAAAATGCCTTATAAATTATTGACGCCTGTTACAGATAATACGCTTGACAAATTTTTGAACGGATGGGTTGATAATCGGGTTCGTGCTCTAATTTTAGAACCAAGAATGCAACCACGACTACGTTATCTTATAACTGCATATTACTTTCGCGAACGAGTAGTATTTGGGTTTGTTGAACTTAACTCTAAAGAAACTGCATACATTCAAGCTAAATTTAAAGCGCATCCTGAACTTGATACATTACTTATTTTTAATGAATTTCCGCCTCAACCAATTGCGACGGTCACAATGTCTGATATTCCTTCAACAACGTTGAACAATATTATTTCACTCAACAAATATCTCATACTTCCACGACTTTCATCCCAAGACATGCTGGAAAGTGTATGTCCAGCTGAATGGAATCGCCCTCGTAAAAAATTGTGCGTTGTGTTAGTCACTGAAAATACCAGATTGCATGATGGAGCACGTACTGTAATGCGTAAGATAGCTTTAGAATCTCTTTATAATCGAGAGAAAGTACGGTTTGCTTACATCTATCAAGAAAAACAGAATGATTTCATCAGCGCTTTTTCAAAACACAATCAATCGAAAGAAACACTACTGCAGATTATTATCTTTTGGCGTCGAGATACCAAACATATTCGTTATGAATGGGTCGATCAAACTATTCTCGAAGCAGATAAAGTCTTAGAAAACGACACACACGATCAATATTTCAACAATACAAAACAAAAACTGGATTCAATAATTCATCGCTTGCTACGATCCACGGAAGCGCTTAGTTTTGAAACGGAAGTCAAGGTAACTATGCTAATTTTTAAGTGCTTTTATGAAACTAAAACGAAAAGTTATTAACCTATCCAGTTATTTGCCCGAGAGAGTCTCAGACAGTGCTTTTGTTCTCCGTTCCGATTCAATCGTCGCGTGGGGGGAAGGAAAGGGAGATAAAATTATGATAATGACACATTTTGCACATCATCATCAAACACCAAGTATGAGTCTCTTCGTCCGTGGGGCCCCTATTGGGCACCGAAGTTCTCGATGATACTACTATACTCACTGTTGTATATGCTGTATATGCTTACCATCCACAGGGCCCTTAAATTGACGGGCCGCGGCCGCTCAGTCCGCGTACAATTATGTCCACTGCACTTGAGACGTATTTATATTCAGACGTGCTACTTCATTTGGCCCGAAATAATTTTCTATGTCGTCGCATTCATTTTCTTCGCCTCATATGGAGTCTTTTCACAGGGGATCTTAGCTGGAGCCGTCCGCGATATCTAGTGCGAAGGTTGCCTTAAGCGTGATGACGTTCCGTAAACAACTGATGCCGTTGTCCTGTCAATTGCTGCGGTTGCGGTAAATGATGGTACGCTTGCGAAATCAAGTAAAAATCCTATATTAGCAGTTGAAACTGCTCAAACAAACCTGCTGATAACTAAATGAATAAATTAGGCAATTAGGGACGAGCTGCAACTGTCTGTAAGTGATCGGACAGTGCAGCGTCGTCTATTTGAAAATAACCTGGTCGGCCGGAATCCCCGCAAAGTTCCGTTGCTTCGACGGTGCCACGTTCAAGCCCGGTTGCAGTTTGCTCGAGAGCACTACGACTGGGCTGGTGAAAACCTGAACAAGTGGCGAAATGTACTGTGGTCGGACGAGTCCAAACNTGCGTGTGCGCACAGCACACCTAATTGTGCTCTTTTACCCAACACTACCTAGGACCTTAAAATTAACAAATGAGCGTTCATGATGCCAATGTCTAGCAATTTTTAACGACTCTGGTCAATTTGTAACGATTTTTTTCGCTGCGTCGGCTTATGATACACAAAATGAAAAAAACATGTTAAAAGTTTTATAATGTATTTTTTGTGCTTTACGTTAATGTTTGTTTTGAAAAATAAGAGCATTGACAGAGAAATTTGACAACAATGACTTGAGTTAAAAAAATATTCAACGAAAATTTTTGGAGAGTCTCTAACAACCTTCTATAACAAAACATTTCCATTTGTTTAAAATGGGCTTGTTTGACACATTTCCGTTTGTCTCACATAATTAGACTTGTAAACAATGGTCATGTAGTAATCAATTGTTTACCATTATTTCGTTACTTAGTGATAGTGAATAGTGATAATCTATCTATTGGAATTAAAATTACTCACAAACAGTGAAATGTATACGAGAGAATCAATTAGTTCGCCGATTTAGCTGTACAATAATTTAAGCAGCTTTCAGAGATTTTTTTATTTTGATTGCATCGATAGTTGTGGCAAAACAACAACAACATATTTGAATTTTAAACGAAGTGCCATCGAAATAAACCTGTTGAATGCAGAGCTCACGTAGAAACAAAACAAAAGTAATCGGCCAGTGCATGAAGTCCGTTCACCGATATCAGTTCGTTGCTTATTTCAAAATGAGCGTACAACACAAGTATCCGCGACGCAAAACCTCACGGATTTCTTTCGATACAAACGGGAACGATAGGATTTTTCATAAAAAAGTGAGTGACTGACAACTCTCTCTGGAGTGCAAATCAGTTCAGATTGGGTGTCGCGACGAACGAATTTTGGCGCATGGAATGTTCTGGCCTTATATATATTAGTAATACTAATAGTGGGGGACGGCCCGTGGTACAGTCGTCAACTCGCACTAAAAACAACATGCCCGTCATGGGTTCTCATTAGAGGTGGGCATTGGTTCTTTCAAGTAAACGTGAATGAATCGAGTCGTTTATCAAAATCAACGTGATTTCTTTCGTTTTTTTGCAAATAGCAATACACGTTGATTCTGTGAATAGGTTAGGTACTACAGGTGGGCGTTTCGGAACGTTAATGAACCGAGTTGTTCATCAGAATGTACGTGAACTTGATTTCGGTTCATTCGTTCTTTTGAAAATGGCAAAATAGCAAGCAATAGAGTCGGTCGGACACATTTCGAAAATCGGTAAAAATTCAGATCAGCTCGTCTAGTTGCCTGAGCAGCATGCCAATACAGGCGTCCCCCGAGTTACGACCCCCTCGAGTTACGACGATTCGCAGATACGACGGTTTTGATTATTAAAACAAAAAACAAAAAACGACAGTTAAAAGCTGTCATTGACAAGAAAATGATGTATTTTTTTGAATTTCTGGGCTGACAACCATTGTACACACATTTCCAAAGATTCTACAACTGCCCTATCTTGAATAATTATATCGTGTACGGCTTTTAAAATACAATTATTACATTATCGAACATTATTTTAAATAAAATACACGACATCATAGATTTCAACTCTTCATTTTCGATTATCGACTTTATATTCATAGATACAGGTGTCCCCCGAGATACGACTGTATTTGGGACCGAAAAAATGTCCCAAAGCAAGGCGTAAGTCGAAAAGGTCGTATGTCGAATATCTGTCAATGTTTTGTTTATAACCGAAGTTGAAGAGGCGAAATCTATGATATCGTGATTTTTATTCGAAACAATGTTTGATAATGTATTAATTTAACACCAAAAGTCGTTTACAAGATATAGATATTCAAGTCCAAGAAGTTGTGGAATCTGTGGAAATGTGTTTGTAACGGTTATCAGCACAGAAATTTAAAAAAATAGATCAATTTCTTCTCAATGGCAACTTTAAACTGTCAAAATCAAAATCGTCGTATCTGCGAATCGTCGTAACTCGAGGGGGTCGTAACTCGGGGGACGCCTGTATTCGACATACGACTTTTTATCTCGGGGGACACCTGTATTTAAAATTTATTATTTGACGATATAGCGTAAAAGCAGCTAAATGTACCGTTTCTTGTTTTGCTTACACATTTTTGAATGTTGCAAGTTTTTCAATTGTTTTTTTTTTTATTTATTTCAAAATGATAATGAATGCATCAAAACAACAACATAGTTAAAATTTTATGAACCGGTTCATTCAATTTTTTACGTCAACTGAATGGCTGTACGATTCTGGCTCATTTGGTACATCTCTAGTTATCAAGCCTCATATGGACCGTACTCCCCATGCGTAGAACTGGCTTTCCTACTATAGGCATAAATCAACAAGCGCATTAGTGGTTTATGTAGAGATTGACCGACAACGGGTTCACTTTCAAATGAAAAGAAAGAGTTGTACTAAACTTTTGCAGCAGGGTTTGCAGTTGTCAGCAAAATATAGAAACGGCAACACTCATATCGTTATAATTCATGTACGAAACATTTTATCATTTTGCCATAGCTGCGTTAAACGTGTCGTTTTAGTTTCATCACAGAACCCTGTTACTCCTTCAAAATCTAATATTACTTCATGTCATTTCTTTTTCTAGGATCTATTTGATGAGAATTCGGAAAGCTCGATTATGCGCATGCTAAACCGCATCATTCTGGCATTAGAATACATTTCAGATAATTTAGGACACGAACATATTCTTCCAGCGATATCTGTTCTTGGTACCGTAACCTTTATTCTTATCATTGGATATTTAATGTCCTACCTGCTACATTTAGAAGAAGAAGACATCCAACTTAACAAAAGCAAACGCTTGGAAAATTCAAACGGTAAGTATATCATGTCATGCATCGTTTCCTGGGCTAGTTTTCGACAATTTCTCCTAAAGTAACTAAGTATTTAAAACAGTGGGGTCTCTCACGATACGGAGGTTGACAGCTGGAGGTTGCAATCATGTCAACACTCCATACAAAACCACACACAAAACTATCCTGCGATTTTCAGCCTATATTATTTCAGCATCAAAGCTAGAATTAGATTCAAGTACCAACTCGAACATATATCAAAACTAGATTGTGCTTTCATTTATACAGGTGCATTAAAGAGATCTGGTGGTAGAATTTAGAATTAAATTGTATGTAGAATAGGTGGTCTCACAGCCATAGGACTACTTTTTAACAACATTTGGTACAGTCGTCAACTCGTACGACGTAACAACATTTCCGTCATGGGTTCAAGTCCCGAATAGACCGTAGGATTGACTATCCTGCTATAGTAACAATAAGTCACTGAAAGCCAAGTTCACTTCACTAGTGGGTACAGGCAGGCCTTGACCGACCGCGGTTGTTGTGCCAAAGAAGAAGAAGAATGGATCAAACACACTAGAGCTACCAATTTGACACTTTCAAGAGTAGGCCGCATTCATTCTGCACTATGCCCGATTCATACTTCACAAGGCCCGAATAGAAATGACAATGCCCAATTGAGGGTTTACGTCGCCCGAAAAAGTATTTACGGCGACCGATAACGCTTTGACGCCGGCCGATTGGCTAAGTAACCCGCTGCGCAAAGCGATCGAAAACTTCTCAACCTCTCGCTCAATGTAGCTAGTGAGCAATAACCATTAATGATAAAGCGAGGTGAAAGGATGGTGAGGAGGGGAAGGAGGGGAGAAAGAGAACATGGGTGTAAACTATTTTTCGGCCATAATCATTTTTGAACCAACATGGTCGCGTACCGGAGCTTTTTTTGTCAGAAAGAGACAAACAGCGCGTTCTCTCGAAAGACCGTAAACGCCTCAATAGATCAAGAGCTTCGATCGGTTCTTCGGTCGTTTCTGCTCGCTTTCTCGATCGGTTTCGACGGAAAGCGAGCTAGAAACCGAGCTCAAAAACTGACCGATTTTGTTGTGCGGAAAACCCTGTATTGTCCTTCCACACTATACAAGGGAATTTAAGTGTTTTTTAAAGGTAACGTGAATGAACGGGTGTCGTTCATTGCGGGTTTACTGATTTTATTCGCTAGCGAAATTTTCATTTCACTAGCGCATCTGGCAGCCACTGGCCAATTTTGGTATTTGGTACATAGATATGTTGTGCATACATTTTCTCCATTTTCGCGTTGTGTACATCGTCAACGATGACAAAACTACTTAAACGTTGATATCTGGCACAATCATTCCCTCGAATGGTCAAACACTTCCATGATGCGCTATTGAAAATTTAAATCTAGCAGCAATTACGTTCAATGTACCAGGGCCTCTAGAAAGAGATTCACACAAACAGTTTAAAATCAACCATTTCTTGTTTTGTCTTGTATAAAGTATGAATTTGAATAAATGGGCATGTTAAGCAGTTTACTGAATATTCCTTTGAATATGCAACAAAACACATATTATTCTTACACTATTACAGGCCTCCACCATTTATATATGGATTAAAATTGCCATATAGCCTGAAAATATCTTAAACACATGAAAAAAAGTGTTCTTCTATTATTAACTACAACGAAACATCAATTTTATCCCTGTGAAACCGGATTAATAAGCTAGTCTTACGATAATATTTTATGTTGTCATTTACTAATTCGTTAATTAATTAATCAATTCTTAATTCGATCAAGTGGTGCCATCGAAATGTTCAACTTCTGTTTACAAAATACCTTCTTCTGTAGTGGATGTACATAGTAGCAATAAATATCCCATTACCTTTTATTACCACCCATGCTGACCAACAAAACAAGACAGCATGCAACCCTAGTTGACATTCTTAACGCAAGGGGACGCACGCGCGGGCTCAAAACTGTGTTTTACTCATTCTTCATTTTCTTTTTTCTCATCATCAGCAAGGATGACAAGTGCAGTGCATAACTTACTATGCTAAACATAAGATAAACACACATAACATAACACATATTACATTACTTAGAAGGCTTGTTTATCGTAAACAGCACATCTGCGTTTAGACTCAGTTACATTGCTCGTATATTTTATTGTTCGCGGCATTCTGTTATACGATTGCAACCCTTTGAAATAAAAAGAGTTCCTTGACTGATTTGTCTTGTAGTTTGGCAGCCTTGGTGCGCTCGATCCCCATTTACTATAATGATGTAAATCTGACCCCCTCACTATACGCTCCCTCAAGTATTGTGGTAGACTACCTTGCACCAAACGCTGTATAAAAATATTTGTTTGGAAAACAACTCGTTATTTCAGACATCCACTGAAGGATTTCCAACATCACAAGACACATCCTCTCTATGGTGCCACTCTCAACACTATCCGCATTACTCGATTCTGTAACCTTTGCAGTCTTTTTGTTTGCCCCTCGTTACCCAAAAATAATATAGTAACACAGAAATCAAAATGTGGTGCAATAAGTGCTTTGTACAAATACACTTTTCAGTCCGCATTCACACTCGATAGCGAACAGACGTGTTAGCAGTATCTACAGAGAACCGACAAACACACACCCACAAAGTGACTAACAAGAAAAAAGGCGTCCCCCGGTTTCCCGTCATGGGCCGGCCTAAAGGATCTAAAAATAAGAGGNATGAACAAAGAAAACAGAAGTGGACTTAGCACACAACCCTGAGGGACATGGCATGGTTCATTGCATGTTGTTAAGTCGTACGATCAGAGCACATTACAAATTATAATAAAGAAAAACACTGAAATTTATCGAAAATTTCAAATAAATTCATTAAACGAACATGAAGTTAATTCTTCTTCTTTGGTTCAACAACCGATATCGGTCAAGGCCTGCCTGTACCCACTTGTGGGCTTGGCTTTCAGTGACTAATTGATTCCCCCCCATAGCAGGATAGTCAGTCCTACGTATGGCGGCACGGTTTATTTGGGGATTGAACCCACGACGGGCATATTTTTAAGTCGTACGAGTTGACGACTGTACTACGAGACCGGCACACGAAGTTAATAGTCAAAACTAATTATCCGGGCTAAGTTGAGTCCTGTTGAGCTCAGATAAACGGCGTTGCACTGTATACCCGTTACTGGTATTCAAAATCGGACACTTTTACGAAATGCACATCGAAGTCCGGCCGCTCTTCCTACTTTGCGATCCATAAATCAACGTCATAGAATTTAAATCGTCATGCAAACTGTTCAGTAGGCTTCTTTTATTACCTTTCTTTATAACGCGGGAATGTGAAATAAGAATCAAAAATAAACTTTTCTATGGGAATAACGGGGAAAACATAATGACATAATGATAATTCTTGATGGTAGAAAGAGCGACCGAATTGGAACTGTCCGATTTTGAATACCCACCACTGTAGGTAAATGTATGTATATTGACCTCGTAGTGAACATTGTCCATTAATGCAAGACTAGCTATCCATTGAAACATGATAAAAGATCTTTCGACAGTTGTCAATTTCTTTTACGTTATAACCTGCATGTTTATCCGATATATTTTGAACTCATGTGCTTGTATTTAAGTAACATTGTATATATTGATTTCTAAACCTTTCATTGATAGGAAAACGTATCAGTTATATACCAGAGCTGCGATTACATGAATTACGCGCTGAAAAATACAATGGACTGGTTCGTCTCCTAAAGCCGGGGTGTCGCACTATAGTATTACTTACAGATTTACAATCGCGATCGAAATTGATTCCTTCATTTCATAAAGCAGTGTGGCCATATCGGAAGTGAGTTTCTTTTTTTCTTGATCAATAAACTTTATAAATAATTGTTTTATTTCATAATACATTTATATTTTTATATTACATTTTATTTATAATACAGGAACAAAACATTAATGTTTGCACACATGTTGATTGAAAAAGGGATTGGATGGTATGCAGAATTATTGCGTTTGTCGTTATCTGAATGTCGCGAAATGAATATTAATCCTCGCAACTGTATTGGAACAGTTGTAGCTTTAAATGGACATCGAAAATATTTTTGCATGTATCATGCTAAACATCCGGAATCAAATCGAGGAGCAAAGGTAAGAAAATATTAAATATAATTAAACTTATAATCTTATAAACCTAAATATTAAAGATACTAAGTTTGATACAATGAGTTTTGAAAAGCTTAACATACATTTTGTTAGTACTAGTTTTAAGCTGCATATAACTAAACTGCAACTTAAAACTCATATATTTCAGTTATGAGTATCTGTCACACTCGAACCTAACTTCGGAGTAACTGGTAGTCGATACAAGGGTTAAGTAGATTAAATACTGTTTTATTTCTATAATTTTTCCCTTTTATACCTTTTATAGTCTTTCCACGAGTTACGCGAATAATGCGTTCCGGAGACATTCGCGTTTCTCGGATTTTCGCGTAAGTCGAATGTCATGTTTTATTCACGGTGTTTACCAAAATATACTTGATTAACAATGATTTTTGATTGAATTAAGTTTATTTGTGTAATTTATTACTTATTTAATGCTATTCGTGTAGAAATTTTCGGTTATTCCGGTTCGGTCTGCCATATTAGTGATTTAATTTTTTTTAAGAAAAATACCAGATTATTTTTCATTTCACAATTGATGGAGATAATTGTACTGATTTGACATATGTTCTGTCAAAAATAAAAAAAAAATAGCATAACTCTAAATCGCGTAACTCGGGGAAAGGTTGTAAATTAATTTTTGGTGTTCTTACTTCCTAAAAACGCTGCGTCGTCAACATGCCGATCATCCACCGATCAGACACGTGATTGCGGCATTGGGTGGAATCGCGAATAATAGTCGTCAAAACAAACGACGGTTAAAAGAGATTACTTCTGCTCGATTTCACTGTTGTTAGGTGTGTTGTCGTCAAATTAACGACCATAGTAGCCATTGCGCAGTTTGTTTGTCTGTTAAATGGAAGTGTGTTTCTTCTTCTTCTTGTGGCACAACAACCGCTCCCGGCCAAGGCCTGTCTGTACCCACTAGTGAAGTGAGCTTGGCTTTCAGTGACTTATTGTTACCATAGCAGGATAGTCAGTCCTACGTATGGGGGCACGGTCTATTCGGGGCTTGAACCCATGACGGGCATGTTGTAAAGTTGTTCGAGTTGACGACTGTACCACCAGACCGCGCCCGGAAGTGTGTTTACTTGATGCAAATAAGTTTTATCAATAAAAATAGTTCAGTTAGTTTCATGATAATGGATTTAAATGCGGTGCTTTTTGTGCGGAGATATGTCGGATGAAAATGAAGCAGTAGATCTTGCCAGTTTTCGTCGATATTTGCGTTGCAAATTGGATCCACTACAAACTTTCGAACAAGTGTATATTGAATCATGTTTTGGTTGGAAGAAGTGCAAGTATAATTTTTGTATACATTTCATTGCTTTTCAGGTCCATTAAAAACTTTCGGGTTTCAAAAACCTTGTTCATTGAAATTCTTAACAAAATAGAACTATTTCTACGTCCTAAGCACAAAAGAGGATTACCTGCGAAGCTTCAATTGGCTTCCACACTATAATTCTTAGCTCAGGGATCTTTCCAGTAAGGCGTGGGCAATGATTTTACTGTTCCAATGGCTCAGTCAACGTTTTCGGAAGTATTCGATAAAAAGTTAGAAGTCATGGAACGTGAATTAGCATACGTCGTATGTTTGGAAATGTCGCAGCAGGAAAAATCAGCAGCTAACCTGTATTTCAATGAAAAACTTCCGGATGTATCTGGTGGTGTTATGGTGATATGTGATCATAGAAAGATGATTAGACTGTCTCAATCACAACTTCATTTTGCCGCACTAATGTTGAAGCAATTCCGTTGTTTTTTTCGGTGGTGTTTTGATGAGAAACTGGTTACACATTTACAGCTGGTCTTTTTTCTCTTTGTACTGCTTTCCTTTCCTTCACTTTTTCAGCTAGATTATCTTGCTGAATATTGTCCTTCGGGATGGTTCGTAGCGATTTTGGTTTGCTTAACATGCCTAAACACACACCACCTACTTCTCCAGATGCACACTTGTCGAAATTAGTTATTGCCGTGATCCGTTCTTCAATGACATTCAAATTGGCAATTCTTCCTCCCGTTTTGTTCAATTCTTTTTTATTGGAGCCAAGTTTTCTTCCAAGATTTTACGTTGTATTTTTTTAGTTTACACCTATTGAAGTTGAAAGTTATTAAAATATTGTTTTCTTAGTAACACTACCGAAGTTGTGCGTTCGGAGCAAATAAAAAGTTTTTCTTTCGAATATTACTCACCCTTTTCCATACTTGTGCCTCTTTAAAGTGAGGACCCAGATAATTTAGTTCGGAAGCAACTTCCTTCCAAAAACTGGGCCGATTACTTTTCCGGTTGCAATATCCGAATTTTTCTTCATTATTTCTATCAGTTTTAAATGCTGGATTTTTTTTGGTACGGGAAGCTACAAATTCGTCTTTTTTTATATCATAAGAAAAAGTAAGTATAAATTTTTAATTCGTTATGTCATATTTTACAATAATACTTACTCATCACTTGATTCGCTTTCATCCATTTTGGTGGTTTAAAAAACAGCACTTGCAAAAACGTCCAACTTAATAATCCACAATCTATCTACAATCTGTGTAAAGCGTAACTGCATGTAACTGCATGCTGCAATGCTAAATAGATGAAGACATGTTAATTTCTGAAAAGTAGGATTTTTGTAAGACTGAACATCAGGGCACATTCTACCCACTGCAAAAAAGATGTATAATTGGAACTCGCTGTTTGAACTTCGATTGATTGTGCTTCGCTGTTTGAACATCAAAAATGTGCGTTCAGATGACACGTATTTCCATAAAAAATATTGTTGAGGAATTTTCAAAACCCGGTTATTCAACCGAAGCGCCAGATTTTTAATTAAACATTGAGACTAATGTCAAGCATCAATTGAATGCATATCAACTGAAAAGAGCTGAGCTATTGAATTTCGGCTTATTTTAAAGCATTATCAAAATCTACCATACCCCTCCAATCCACTATTGTACAAGGGGTTCCCTGTCTTTATTTTATGTTGAAGAGACGGGTTGAGCGTATTACTTAGGGCTTACTATCTTTTGGATTGAACAAAAACGTCAATCTGTTTACATAATTGATCAAAATACATGAGCCAATCCATTAAAATCAGTGCCGGTTTCGTAGCACAGTCGTCAACTCGTACGAGGTCACGAAGTCACTGAAAGCCAAGCCCACAAGTGGTACAGGCAGGCTTTGGCCGACAACGGTTGTAGAGTCAAGAGAAGAAAAAGACATGAGTCAAACAGGATTTTCTAGGAGATGTTCTTCAATCTTTTTATAACCAGGGATTCTTCGACGGTGAGTAAGGAACAGAGAATACGAATGACTAAGGTGACGTTACGTAGAGTCGAAAAGAGAGATTTTGTTTTTATCCTCTGCTAAGGTCTAGAAACCATAACTAAAATAAACAAATAATTTATTCATACAATTCCACTACTCGTCACTTGAGTCCTGCCCTAGTTTTTACACTCCGTCAAATGTATTATACGTAGGATATTGGTCTTTAGCCTGCTACAGGATTGTCCTAAACTTCTTACGGTCGAACGCCGTTAGTACCAGCACTCACTATACTAGTAAAGTACACTCTCAGCTACCACCGGTGCGGCAAATGTTCGAGCAAAAATGTACCTATTGGCAACGAATACGTTGAGATAGTGAATAAGTCAGTTCTAATCCTAAATAGAAGCTACACCAATCGTACAGCAAATCGGAATGATCTTCAATTTTAACTCAAAATATTTTAGAAGGATAAGTTGTCCAGGGACGACGAGTGAAGCTAGAGCAGTATAAACGAATGCAACATGATTCACCGTGTAGAAAATTCGGTGGCTAGAAAAACATAACACTTCTAATCGAAAAATTCGACCAAAACCTAGCAACACTTTTGTGTATCTCCGTACTAAATCGTTCTACGTTTAATTGAAAAAAAAAAATCGAAAGCTACCGAATTATTGAGATTCTTGCGCATGAATTGATTACGCAGCAAGGGTGTAATCATAAATAAAAAAATAGTGACTATGTTGATAGCCTCTTAAAATAATAAAAGGTTTCTTTAGACTTAGACTAAGATATCGTAAACTTACAGCCTACAGATAGTGAATTCCCACATACGTAGGTCTGACTATCCTGCTGTAAGCAATCAATAAGTTACTGAAAGCCAAGTCCCTTACAGAAAGAAAGTAGGCACTAAAAATACCAAAGTGTCGACCATCTCAAGCAGGCGCTTCGCTGAAAATGAACGAAAAGCCTGAATTCGTACCAAAATGGATCGTTTGAACAAACATAAATTGAGACTAAAACTTGAATATCTTTCCAACATATCTTGCTTTCACTTAATAACATTAAAAATTCAATAAAAAAGAGGTTTTGCTTAGGTGCAGTTTTCTATCTCACCTTGTATTGCTTGCGAAGTGCATGCAAATTTAAAAAAAAATAAAAGAAAGAAGATCGGTACACACAATGTGAAATCGGTGCTCGATACGCAAGCACCACAAAACGCCAGCCCCACCTCACCCCAATGAACATCGTTACACATGTACACGCAGCCACTCAAGATCGAAGCGTGATCAATTGTAGTTCCTGGAACCGCCGGTTCCACAGGTGTCGCCGGGAGCAACAATAAACCACCGGGAGCGCGAGGGGAGTTGCGGACAAACGGGAATGGGAGTGGGAGGAAAGGAAATGAATTTGGGTTAGTATCAGGCAGAAAATTGGAGCAAAATTTTGATAAAAGCGACTCAAGCTGGAGCTAACTCAGATTCAAACATATTTTTTTAACAAAGGCAGAAGGAAAACATCTACCTTCAATACCTCACTGGCTAAGAGAGACGCAATAATCTTCATGAACGGATAGAGATAATCGAAAGTACAACTATGGCTGATACCTTTTTTAACATTCTTCATCAATACTTTGGGATATTTCTTTTAAAAAATGGGGTTTGAAAACTAAAAACATGTTCCTACACGCTAACATCTCAACACACACAATCAATACAAAAAACATTTCTCAACTAGTATCGTATAAAACACCTTGCATGTCCTCCATGAAGTCTAAATCTTGGCTCCATCGAGAATTTGAGGCAGATGCTATGTGCGAAGGTGGATAAAACTGGTNTGGTACGAAATACTTTGTTGAACTTCAATGAAAACTACAGGCCATCAGAGTTAGTTATTTTAAAAGCTAAAACCAATGTGTCGAAATCACCCCCAAGGTGTCGATTTTACCCCATCATGGTGTCGAACTTATTGGTAAAATTGGTACGAAATACTTTGTTGAACTTCAATGAAAACTACAGGCCATCAGAGTTTGTTATTTTAAAAGATAAACCAATATCGTGATACTCATGAGATTTTGCAGCACTGCACTTGGCCTAAGGCTTAAAACCAGGATCGACGGCAGTTGTCAAATGCGACGAGTGTTGCTGGTATATCGATATAATAGGGTAACTGTACCAGTTTTCGGTAGTGTACCTATTTTCGGCAGGGTAGCTAAAAAGTGAAATTTTGCTCAAATGCGGTAAATTTTTTTACATAACACAATTTTGTAGTTAAAGTGTACTTATTTGTTATTCACATACGATGTTTCACACCATTTCATTGCGTATTTTTCCAAACATCAAATAAATTGTGCTTTTTTCGGAAGATTTGCTGTCAGCCAATAGTTCGGCAGGTATTATGATTTTAAGAGAACCAGACAGGAAAAACAATGAAAAAGTGGTGTATATTAAACATTATATGCTTATTTAATTTATTCTAACTTGTTCGGAATTTTAAAATCAAGATGAACAAGTTATTTTTCACTTTAAATGCTGCCGAAAATAGGTACACAGTAAATGTTCATTTTTGACAGCTCAATGTTGTGGGCTGCTGCCGAAACTGGGAACAATAACACACCTGGGATTTGGCTGAATATTTCTTTTAAAATTGATCAGAACACTACAATGCGTATATCGACACATAATATGACCTTTCTTGTATCAAATATCACCAATTTCACGAAAAATAATGCAATATATTAAGATAAAAATAAATATTTGTAAGCCAGTTCACGCCGTTAGCTATAACCTTCAAACTGTCAATTTTCTTTAATGGCTGCTCTGTTTAAATGTCGCATCAAAAAGGCTGTCACAGCGGGTCAAAATAAGCAACATAAGATTAATAATCAAAGTGCTATTACCACCAATCTTAGCAAAGTAAGAGTGTGAAAATGCTTTAAATATTTTTTACCTTGCAAACTGTCACCCGCTGCGGGTGTCAAATTCCATACATTTTCAGAAAACGTTCGCACGCCCGCATCAGCGATTACCGCTGCCTCAGAATTAAACAATTTTGTTTTTTCCGCACGCACGCCCGCACGTCCGCAGTAGCGATTACCGCTACCTGAACTGAACCATGTTTTCCTCTCAGTCAGCGGCCACGTTTTGTATTATTAAATTCTCTTTGCTGTAACTACACATTGAACTATTTTGTATAACTTTTCAATGCGCTAATTAATTTGAGTAATCCTATGCATTTACCTCATTACTTGTTTATTGAAAGTTTTATTTTTTATTCTTGTTTTCCTCTTCACAGCGTATGATTAAAATAACTCGTCATCTCAGTTCCATGCCAACTGATCCTGAGGCTGGTGCATTCCTAGGTATGGACAGCTCAGATTCCGAAACATCCGTTTCAGACGTATTCGAACCAAGGATTCTTCTAGAAGAAAATTTACTCGATGGTTTACCTAATTGGCTGGATCGGTTGTTCGAAGGGACCACTCATCGATATTACATTAATTATTGGCCGGATTTTACTTCAAAATGAAACTCAATCCTTTGATAAAAGATTATCGTAATGATGTATTTAAAACCAAAAAAATAACTTTTTTCATTTTTTGTATGTAAACTCAAGCCTTAAACACGTCATCTTTTTATTAAATTGGTTCAAAATATGTTATGGTATCGATGTTCTCATAGTTTTAGATTTCTTTGACTTTTCTTTTCTTGCTAATATAACGTTATTATATCGCCATTTCGCTTAACGATAGCTATACATATGTAGGAGTTTGACAAAATTGTGTTGTCAGTCCTTGCTACGGTCCATATGAGGCTTGAACCCACGACAGACACTTTGTTTGATGACTTTTCCGCGGGATTCACATTATTGTTGATTAATAATTTGTGTAATTGAGTTTAAAATTGTTTATTTTGTAAGGAGTTTTTGAGTTTTCTTTATGTGTTCTTCAAATTCGTTCTACGATATATTGCCCATTTCGTTGTTTTGTTATGTCAGCAGTCTTACTACAAATAAATAGGAAACAGGCAATAAACAGTGATTCCAATATAAAATACATACGAATATATAAAAAAGACTTTGAACAACAGTAACAAAATCAGCATACCTGATTTTATTTAAGTATTTTTTCCTATTCTCTTCTTTAATGATGGATTATTTTTACAAGGGTATGTTTCAGATTTGTAATTTATGAAATGACGGGAATTTAAAACATACCATTATTACGATTTTGGCCGTTTTTTGTCACTAGTTAAATATTCATACTGATATATGTTCTTAAATTAAATTATTGCAACTCTAGTCAATCCTTGGTTTTATATTGAATCGAAGAGGATGTGAAAAAGACATAACAATTATTGTTTGTTATAAGCAAAAATTACGTGAGGTACTTAACAGATGCCTCACAATTACACAATTTAGTTTGTTCTAGATTTTCAAACATATTACTGCTCTTAACGCACTTACAACGGGCTTTAAGCAGCATCAGGCTTATAAATGCAATGACGAAGCGGTAAAAATAGATAATAATAAAAATTTCAATGGTTAGATATCTCCGCCAATAAGTATGAATTGGTTTGTTATGTGCTTTTATTTTGCTTGGTGATTATTTACAATTATAATGCTGCTTTTGTTAATATTGAATTATAGCAGTAATTCATGGTGATGTGTTAACACTTTACAGCCACCAAGTACTAGAAAACATTTCATTGTTCAGTCAACTCTTTCTTATTTGTGAGCCGTTGGGACTGTCAAATAATAGGGATCTTTAAATTACAGCGTGGAAAGTGAAAGAAAAGTTCCCACAAACTAGAAAGATATAGAACATTAAGTATGAAACCTTGATAATTGCTATTAACTATCAAGCTATAACTCGATTATAGATTCGAGCATACATTATTGCATAAACCATGGCAACACCATACCCAAATAAAAGGGTTACAAATTTCAGAGGTTTTCCAAATTAGAGGGGCAAAAATGTTCTGAAAATGAAGGGACTGTAAAAAATATCAAATAGGAGGGGGGTTTCAAGTAGGAGAGGTCCTAGATTAGAGAGAGGGTTCACAATGCATCATCGTGACAATTTTTAATTATTTTAACTGGATAGTCATAAAATAATCAATTTAAATTCTTCACTTTAACAGGAAAATGGAACTGCAGGTAAAATACTCTCGAGTTATGCGCTTAATGCATGCCAGAATGTCACGGCTGAACTATATCTTCTTATGTAAAAGTCCGTGCTTGTGTCCTTACAATGCAAAAATGAATAGTTTTTAGGGCAGTGGACTTGGCAGATAATAAAAATAATTATAAAATAGGATCCATACCAATATATCAATGCCTATCTTGAATCGAACAGGTAAACAGAATAATATACCAAGAACGGATTAATTTTGAGCCACATATTACTAATTATAAAGGCAACTAATTACTTGTAGAATGTTTTCGGGAAAAAAATACGAACATTACAGGGTTTCCCGTGATTTATTGGTTGGTTCCCATAATTGTTTGGTTGCTTCCCATATTTTTTTGGTGTGTTTTTTGGGCATTTCCCAAACATTTCTGGTTCAATTGTATTGATATCCCATCGGACGATACCAATAAATTATGGGAACGAACCAGAAATCTATGGAATACGATGAATAAATTGTGAGACAAGCCCAACAAATTATGAGAACCGGCCAATAAATCGTGGAAAACCCTGCATTGATGATCTCAGTCAGTTCTTTAAAGCTTTAAAAATCAGTATCTTAGCTCCAAACCTAAATGTGTTTGATCAGCGTTTATACGATAATGGTTACAAGATTTGATGTCATATTTAAATGTTACTATATATAACCGTATTAACCGTAGAGTTGGCAACCAGATTTACACACGTAAGTTGGCAACCGACATACCCGGGTATTCCAAACG
>VTWG01000817.1:0-44841 GCA_008817895.1 Anopheles fontenillei
CTTTACGTTTTGCTTTTTGCCTTATCTGTCCTATTTGCCACACTTGAATATGATTGCATTTGGCATGTTGCTGCATCGTTGCAGCAAAATTGAAACTCACCAGCGAACGATTCCATGTACTCCGTAGTACCTTAACACCGTTACAGCGCACTGCTCTTATACGAAACATTCAATGGGACGGATAGGAAAACGAACAGAGATGCATTCGGCAACCGAGACAGCAGTTAGCTTCCGTCGGGCACTTTGGCAATCAGACACCCGACTAGAGCATCTTCAGTCTTTATGGGTACATAATTTTCTTTCATGCCTTGACGCTTTTCCGACTAGCCAACTGGTTGACTAAGAATGATGCGCAGGCAAGATTTATAAATTGGTGTGATTTTATGAATCGACCGTCTGAATTTCATTTCCAGCAGATCTTCTATTTTTAATGTTTCGTTTGAAATTGAAGATTTTTAATGTCCTTACTCAAACATACTTAGTTCTATATTTAAAGTCATTTCCCATTTCCCATTGTGTTGTAATTATGTACTACAGGGAAACCAAAATAAGAGTTAAAAAACCAAGAACTTCCTTGCAGTTAAACGCAACCTGTACGATTGTGAACAAACACTCATGAAATGGCAAATAATATTTATTGGTAGTATTGTACCAAATAGTGCAAAAAATAAAAGCCTAGCATAAAATCGTAAGCAACAGTTGCTGAAGCTAATTGTCCAGATTTTTGTAAATTGTTGGATGTAAAGTTTAAATATTGAAAACATGATCTCAGGATACTTGCGTCTCATTCAAACGGTTTCGGTTGTGCTAGTTTTTATGGGATCAATCAACTACAGTAATGAGATTTGTTATACGGCTTATCATTATATCTGTGATAGGAATCAACAGAAAAGTATGTATAATAGTAAAGATGCTTATTTTTGAAGTAAAACAGTAATTTGCTATGTGTAACATTGAAACATTGTTTATTATGCTAATATCAATAAAAATATAAAAATGGAAAAGACCGAATGATTTAAAGGAGAAATTATTGTTATCGTGAAACTACACAAAAATAAATTATTTGTTCATAACAGTACTTACAAATGTAAAACTGGTACTAAACCTGTGGTAGGTAATAAACCTGTGATTTTTTGTACGGTAAAATGTTCTTGTCATTTTGATTGCTATGTATTGTACGAACAATAAACAAATGAAAATAAAGCTCTAAATACTACAAAAAAAGTTTTTTTGTGCTTACATTCCCTTTCGTGTACCTACTTCATCTCTTCGTTCTGCTATGATGCTTGCGAAAAACTCTTTTTCCAAAATTTCTGACACAAAAAAAATCAATACAAGCACATTCAACCGTACACATGCGTCCCATTTATAACGAAATGCAAATAAACAGAACGACGAAATTCTACGTTAATTATTTATTTACATTCACTTAACAGGCACAACTGCACCTCCAGAAACGTTCCATTAGGAAACCGCCGCCAAGTGTGCAGAGTTTATTTGCAAACAATATTTTTGGTTAGGATAACGCTGAACACGTTTCCATTTTGGTACTATATATTTTGCAAAATAATTACCCCTGTCAATAAACTGAATGCCTTAAGATCCCATGAATTATCATTCCCATAACACCTACTTGTACAGGCAGAAAGTTTTCCTTTTTTCGAAAATTGAGATAGCACAAGAAAAATTGTATTTTGCCCCGTGAGGTAAACTCTAGTCTAGTCGTGTTCGGTGCTGAGTAGAAATCGAGGTTGATATCCTATCCTGCTTTGCATATTCTGAAAGGCGGGCAATCATTGAATATCGATGTAGAAATAGGCCGCTTATGCCGCTCCAATTTCCCATCCTGTACGGCTGATCGAAACGTTTGCAAAATATGGGTAAAATTGTGTTCTCCATCCGGGGTGTTCGCTGAAGCGGGCGTTCGTACATTATATGCCGGTACCGAATGGAAGAAAACTAGACCAATTCTGCCTGGAACAGCCGGGTACATTAGTCAGTCGGGTGATAGGGGCTGGAAGTGGAGGTAATTTTTATTATTAGAACCAGAGATGCAAGGACCATTGATGCTGGCAAAGTGAAGCGATTTTCCGCCAAATGGATGAAGCGCAAAACACTGCAAAAAAAAGGAAATCGAGCTATCGAATCCATCTGCAAACCAGTGCCGTTCATTCATATCCTGAAACGGCATACTCCCTTGTCCCGTTGCCATCACCATCATCATCGTCATTGGCATGATCGTTGGACAATCCCCTTTTTGCCTCTATTCTTATAGACGAGCGAATGGGTTTTAGCAAACTGCCAACCCGGAACTGGACAATGTTGGCTTGCTATTACGAAGGGCAGTTTGCTCTATTGACCAGCTGGCTCTAATCTTTTACTCCTTTGCTTCCATTTCTTCCACTTCTTCGCTATAGTGCCATGTTGCAACATTTTCCAGCCATAGCACACATAACTGAGATTAACGCTTGTGTTTCTTGTGCAGAGTCTAACAACGGCAAAAGGGGGTAGTCTGTGGGGGGATTTCTACCGATCTGTACAAGCATATGGTATTTGAAAGACTTGCAACGAATATGACTGGTGGTTGATTAGGGTAGGTTGACATTAAATTATAAAGCAGCTATATGAACTATATGAAACTGTTAAAATGAGAACATATAACAACACGTGGTTTAAGTCATTATTGTACATCGTTATGTATAAATTCCAACGAAAAGGTAGATTGTCGATGTAATTAACTACAAGCTACAAAAAAGAACCAAGGAGATCGTAATGTGTTTCCTCAATACATAATGCTCATTTCTAACACCCAAAAAGATAAAATAATCTGAGAGCAAAATTTTAATTAAACAAGGTTAAATGCATGCAGTGGTAATTATTATCTCACAGTTATTGCATATCAAATATCAACCAGTTCTCATTTTCCATATTTGTGAACCCTAACTTGTTGTTTATGTACATTTACTCTCGCAAACCATTTCAAATTTACATTGAGTTAACGAGCAGTTAGTATTCACCGGTGTAAATTTAAACCCATTATGCATTACGTCGTCGAATGTGTCACTCTGAAATACATGTCTTCCCTCCACTCCCCTCCCCCTGCACACTTTCATTTCTTCAGTACTGAATTGTGTAAATCTCAACCATCGTCTAGAATTGTAGGCCTAACAGACGAGATTGTGTTTCACAAGCTGCAATGCATAGAGCATCCGTTTCCGTTTCAGCCAGGAAATGACAACAGCACTCACGTGAATGGTGATTCTCATGATCGCTGCCTATACCTGAAACCTTTCCCGGCGAGGAGTTTGAAACACACAAACAAGACTTAGTTATCTTGGCTGGGAGCAAAACTTCAGACGACCGTCATTGTAGACTTTTAATTAGTTTTACCGATTAGACTTATTTACACGAAATTAGAACCCAGTGCTGTTGCTTTCAAGTGGCTAGATGGGATTTCGCATGTGGGAAGGTGAATTTGAGTGATTAGTGCTTTCAAAATCCACATCAACTGAGGTCATACAACTCTCAAGGCATCTGCACGTATCTTCAGAGCAAGCATGTTTTAGAATAATTTTTCCGCGCTACGAAACAATTATAATGTATTTTGTTCATAAGGTTTTCGTTATATATCTTATCTAGACTGACTGTATTTTTTGCTTCTGCTCTCTTTTCAGAACTGACAGCGGCTTTCGATTCTCATCTTCGGGGGCCGTCATTTGTGATGGAACCACCGTCGCGCCTCGAGTTCTCCAACTCTTCCGGTGGCTGGCTGGACTGTTCTGCCTCAGGAAGTCCACAGCCCTCTATCGACTGGCTATCGGTGGATGGGACATCCGTTGGTGATGTCGGAGGTGTTCGGCGAGTTCTGCGGAACGGGACACTAGTACTGCTGCCGTTTCCTGCCACTGCCTACCGGCAAGACATCCATAGTACAATCTATCGATGCGTAGCGTCGAACACGGTCGGACGGGTCATCTCACGCGATGTGCAGGTCCGAGCAGGTAAGTTCATCGCCAGCTTGATCCGTACCTCGGCGGTTCAATTTCCGCCAAACGACGAATCCACAGGCACGCAAACCAATGGCAAAGCGTTTCATGAAACGCATCTATGAACACAAAGCCTCACACTCACACGTACCGACAATGAAACGCAACCGACGATTGCAGGAGCAACCGGAGACGGGCAACTTTTCCGGTTCCGCTCGAACACGCTCTCAATCACATTATAAACGAGAAAATCTCGTGCTACGTGATTGGAATTAATTCCGGAATTTTTACTCTCTTAATCTTGGAACCTTTCTCCACCACTTACCCGCCCCCTACGGGCAAGAGATTGAATCGACAAGACTCGAAGACGGGAATAGTATGAGGACACTCCGTGCTATGCAATGCGCCGTTGTTTGTGTTGTTTCGTGTTGCGGATCCACCCTTCTCCCCTTGTTATCCGCTAAATCGGAGAGTTCTTTCGATACCGTAATGGTTGATTCCGTTCGTGCCGTAGCATCGTGAGAAGTTTTGCCATCCCAGTGTCTGCTACGCCAACACTCGCGATATCTTCGAGACGTAAGCGGTGTGACGGATAGCGTGACTTGACAGGAACGTGATGTGAGCATGGCCCCGAGCATTGGCTATATTTGTTGACCCATCGAAACCATCGTAGAGCGATGGTTTAAAGAATTTGAATCATCACACTTTACCCAACGGAATTCGAAGCACACCATAGAAAGAAAAATACACGTCACGATTCTGAAATACGAGAAAACTTCATTTCTATGGCTATGCATATTGAAATGCCATATTTCATTTTTAAATACTAATGATTTTCATTGAATGCTACTAACTGATATGAAACGGACAAGGGATTCGAAATTATTTGAAACTTTATTTACAGTATGCGGTTGTGGTTTGGTAATACACTTCGGTTGAGTTAAATAAATTATAATCAAAATTGTTAGTTGACGAAAACAATAAAAATAACCTGGTTTAGTTGATCAGCATACAACAAATCAACAAATGAATTTTTTAAGTTATTCATTATGCTAGATGTTTGTGAGCACTACAACACACTAGAAACTTGTTCGTTTGTAACAGTTTCATATTCGATTAAAATAATGAAATCTAATATTTTAACATGCGTTAATTTAGCTATCAATATTAAGATGACTAAATTAAAGCATTAGAAAAGAGCTTTTAGTCAAAAAGTATTTTTCTTACAATTTTTTAATCTATCAAAACAAGCCGAATCGTCAATTTTAATTCATCTATCACATAACGTTAGTGTCATTTGTTGCTAAAATGTTCATATAATTTTTGTGTGATTTTTGTTCATATAAAGTGCTGGTAAAGTTTACGATCCTTATTTCAGGCTACAGAAACACAAACAATAAAGCAAAAAACTGTTTTGACTTTTCCAACCTGGCAGAAGCAAATCGGGCAACTTCATACACCGGCTCCAGCTGAGCTTTTTGCATCGCAAAACTTCCACCAACGGGAGTAATTCGTTTGCAACGAAATTACAGTTCGCTGCTTGCTCCACACACGAAGGCGTATGCTTTCGCAGTCCGAACCTGCTTTATTGATGCCTGCTAAAGCGTTCCTTTGCTCCCGAGTTCAGTTTAGCAGGATGTCATTTGACTGGTTTGTAGCATGCAAACGAGCTTCAGACCGTGTTACCGCGTCCATGGAGGGAAAATCCCGTTTTATCCCCCTTGTTCGTCTCTACCATACCACTGCCTTGTAAGAATTTTGCATAATTGGATAATGAATCGGGACGGAGTAAATTGATGAAATGGTTGGCTGCTGAACGGATTAAGCGCTAAAAAATGTCTGGCACTGGAGGAAAATAAAGTCGAACGGGAATTTCACTCCCCTGCCACTTTTACGCTCTGCCTCACCTCATCGCTGCTAGCTTAGAGGGAATGTTCCTTTGGTTTGCTTTTTCCAGTGCTGGACTAAAAACAGCAGCAGCAGAATGGTGGGCATGTGCATGTTCGGCAGAAAGGCTCCAAACGACCAAGGATCGTACCAGCTCAGCGTAATTGAATTCATCTAAAAGCATCTACTGCACGGATAGATGCAGATGCAAAAACGATGAAAAAAATCATCCACCGCTGTATCAGAGAGTTACACGGCGCAGGTACGCTTTTTAGGCAAACGTTAAAAAATCATTAAAACTAAAAATAAAAGAAACACAACACAAGAGCCAACAGAAAACGTTGAAACAAACATTAACACGAAAACAAAAAAGGGCCAAAACACTAATTTCAAAATCCTGTTACGTAGGGAAAACTCTGACCAACAACATCTCGGCACATAATACAAATGAACTTTGACCCGTATTCAGTTTGACGATGCAGCCGTGGAATGAACAAATTTTGAGTTTTTTTTAGTTTGATATTGCTCTACGATTATGTAAGTTATACAGTTATGCACCGATGATTTTAGTTTTTCATTCTTAAATATGTTGAGTTTTAGAGCACTTTGTAATCCTCGGCAAGTTGGTTATGATTTTGATTGCATATTTTACTAGATGAAAACTACTGCCATTTTCATATTTCAAGAAAAAGTGAGTGTTAAAATCTCCTGCTATGTCAAATAAATAACACTTGTCGCAATGAAAGCTTTTTGTGTACGTCAGTGTTGAATAGTTGTAATTAAATCCAGCAACAACAAAAATAATTTAAAAAATGGTGCCTGTGTGGTCAAAACCACAGGCAAATCGCCCTAGCAAAATAACTAGATGAAATTGAAAAAAGCTATCCAAAGCGAAAACAAGGTTGAATGTAAAAAAAGGTAACAGCAACAACACTATTCCACACCTCTGGACCTGGGCTTCTCCCCGCTGATTACGATGGCATACGGTTGAGAAAAGAAAAATCTAACCGGTCGGAAACACGTCACGAGAAGTCATCTAATGAACCAACACCGGTCGGGCTTCACCGGAATCACCGGTTGGCGCCCTGTTCCGCTCGTTCAAACGAATGAATTTTGTTTTGCCATGGCTATTGCACTCTCCCCACCCTGAGCTAGTGTGAAGGGGAGGGAGGAAAATGGGGGGTTGGAAGGGGTGCCAAAAGCACAACAAAATGGACGGGAGCCATTGCCCACGCGTTTTTCTTTTGCCCTTTTTTTGTATTTCACCTTTTTGTGGAAACTTTTTGCCTTCTCGGTGCCATTTTTGGTTTTGCTCGTTTCCCGCCATTTTGCCATGGCTGGTTGTGCCTGTGAATGACTACAAGCCAGCCTTTATTTGGCGCGTCCCGGCACACGCTGACGGGTTCACACAGTGAGCAGTGTTGGGCAGCAAGCGCGCGAAGCATAACGACCAGCGTCAACGGGCACTAGTGCTTCGCTCTCGCTAATTACTTCGTAGCCTGGGCTAAGCATCGCTAAAACCATTGCTGAAACAGTTCGTTCCCTTCAACTGTTGGGTCTTTTCATCCCTGCTAGGTGAGGTCTTTTTACTTCCACTTGTCCACCCGTCTGCGCAGAACGCGGGGAAAGGCACGCGCTGCACAGGTTTAATTACTCGCCCGGTGTACTTCGCTTTTCCAGCTAGGAAAAGACTTTCTTTAGGGATTGATCATTTTTTTTCCCTTCTTGACCCTCTTTTTCTGATTGACCCTCTACTTTTCCTATAGCACATCTTGCGTTCTTTTTGTCAGAGTAGATTTCTTTCATTTTCGTCTTAGCTGAAAATAACATTGAGACGATACAGCTTCGTCAACAGCAGCAGGTTCTGCTGCATTGCAGATTTGGGTGGAATAAAAGAATGATAGTTGATAAAAAAAACAAAGAAACGAAAGAAAATTACCCAGGGGAATGTAAGAAATTTGCATGAAATTTACAGTATCACTGTATTTTTCAATCACAAAGACATATAACTTTATTGCAACTGCATAATTATGAATTTGTTTAAGAGCATTTTTACGAGCTAGCAATAGGCTATTAATAAAATGAAGAGAAATAGTAAATCTTATATCAAATTGATTTAATTCTTCTTCAAATGTCCACTGTGAGTGAATAAGCTAAAAATCGCAACAAGTTTCATTCATTACATATTAAATAATGATCGTAATAATTATCCTGGATCATTCACCTAATGTTACTTTTTATCTACACGTTGATAAAACAAATTTTAATTATGAGGGTTTTAAAAACAGCTAAAATGAATGCAACATTGTTTTTTTTAGATCGCGTGTTGCATTCACAACACATTGGTAGTAAAAAAAACTGTACAGTAACACCTACAGTAATCTATACAATTTCACCATTTGCAAACATCTAACGAACATGATGGAAAAAGGAATCCTTTACATTAGCCTTGTAATGGAAGGATCAACCGAAAAAAGTTCTCACAAACCCAATCATATCCCCTTCAGGGGTCAAACGAATGAAAAAGATACACCTCACAAACGTCTCAGCCCACACGTTGTTATAGCTAGACCAAAAACCTTTTCTAAGAAAGACACTGACTGACGTATCAGGTGTTACATTGATTATGACGAATGTAACGAAATAATAAAGATCCGTTTTATTTTTCGTAATATGATTGGGTTTGTCAGCCCGTGCCTAACCGTGCAGAGCGAAAAGGGTTCCAAAAGTCCTGTAGGCATTTTGCTCTTGTGTTTGCTGGGAAACATGAAGAGTACTTGTCACGTGGACGAGACGGGATCGAATTTTACTTGCTTTTTATGACAGCCAAGAAGACCTAGAAAATTGCTCCAATACAATAAAATGAGGGTTTCTAAACCTTTATTATTCGCAAAACATTCGAAAAGTTGATTGGTTCCCTGAAGGATTAGGGCAAAACCGTCGCTGCTTCATATTAATGTAGCCAATTCCTGATTCTCGTGATGTACTCCTGAACACGTTCTGTTGTTATTTCCCGCAGGATCCAAAATCTTCTAAAACTTGTCACTTCAATTTTTTTGTAGTTTTCAAATGCGTTCGGTGAAGTTGATGCGATAACAGCAAAGGTTGATGCGATATCCGTACAAAACTATTGTAACATTATTAAAAAATATGATAAAATATCACTTTTACTGTTTCTGCGATTGGTTGCATTGAAAAAATTAATTTATTTCCTACATTTTTACAGTGGTTGCACAAGCATACAAAGTTGACGTTGAGGTGTTGGCAGCTTCCCGCGGCTGTACCGCGATCATGCGTTGTGTAGTGCCTAATTTTGTTAAGGAGTTAGTACGGGTTGTCTCCTGGGTGCAGGAGCCGGCGTTCTACATTTATCCGTCGCTGCAAGGAGGTAAGATAAACCGGCTGCCCGGTAAAGTGTTGTTTTAAAGTGTAAGTTTATTTGTTTCGTTTCTTCTCCACCGACAGATGGCAAGTACCACCTGCTACCGACGGGCGAGCTGCTGATACACAATTTAGAGTATAACGATCGCTACCCATCCTACCGGTGTCGGACGATGCATAAACTCACGAGGCAGGTTGTCACAAGCAATTCGGCTAAGATACGGATGAACGGTAAGTATCGATCAGAGCTAACAAACCGTAAGACCGGAACCGTGTACGTTGTTTATTGAGCTTTAGCTTAGAGTGGAGACTACAGACATGGTTGACCGAAACGAATAATATACTATGATAATATATAACACACTACAGTTCTTGTATAAGATAAAAAAAGTAACAAACTTCATTCTGTTCGCTCTTTACATGTTAATTCTGCTAGTTAGCCCTGGTGTTAGAAAAAAAATAAGCATCTTGGGGTTCTCCAGCATCATCCCGTAGAATAGTTAACATGGAAACCGTATACGCGCTGATTCAAGTAAAAAAATCTTTCTTCGGAAATATAACGTGTCAATGCACACTCCAATCGAAGTCATAAACATGTTTCTCGTTTCGGTTTTCACTTTCTATTCCATCCCACCATGCACAGCTATTTGTACGCCATGTCACCACAAACTAAGCTTAGACAAAATGTGTAACATCTCACACCCAAGCTGTAATGCGTTGCGGATGGAGAGAAGTATGAAAAGAAAATCTCCCAACATTCTTACGTTACCCAACGTTCCGAGCACTCTAACACTCGAGTAAAAAACTCCATCAGCCGTCCAGCAGTGTGACAGTTTCGACGAGAAAGATCCGTTTCCGTTTACCCGTTTCCAGCGACACCCATCCTCAAACATAAACCGGCTTATGTCAGCTTGCGTAAGCGATGGACCTTCCATGGTCATGTCCGCCGAGTTGAATCTCAGTGATGTCGCAGTACCCTTAATGGGATGATAGTAGAATGAAAGGGAAAACAAATGAAACAAACTAGAAACCACTTCATACAATTGCATCAAATGCTTTCTCGGGCTTCCATTCCCTTGTTCTGGACCACTTCTCGTAACACTCCACAACTGCACTACACCACGTGCACCTTATCTGCAAGTGTTAGGCAGGATTTTCCCCTTAACGTGCGAACGGAAGTAGCTGCTATTGGTCGGTGCCGAAAAACTTGCAGCACAACATTTATTTCACGCTTCATAATAACAATGGGATTAAATCTTCAGTGTAACAGCTTCAAAAGTTGGATGTTATGACGCAAGAATGCAGATGATGCATCCGAAGGTATTGGGAATGTAAAAAATGGGGTAGTTGTATATAGTTGCAACTGAGTGAAGTAAGGCAGAGTAAATCTTTTCAATCAGTTGGTGTCCATTATTTGTTCAGAGCAGGGATAAAAAACGGTCTCATGACAAACTGAAAACTTATTTACAACTATTTTCATCTTTCTTTTATATTATACCACTACTTTCATTATTCACAAAGCTCTTGTGATTATTTTACCAGGCCGGCCCAGTTTTATACATAATACAAAAAAAAATCAGATGTCGCACATGCTCAAAATGTCTAGTGCAGCTGAAAAGAAATGAAATTATAATTATCGACGCAATCAGACTCTATTCAACAATCGTACAAACTAAGTTACCTACTTACGGCCACAAAAGAAATCCCTACGCAAATAGCTCGCTCGGTTCTTTACGTCGAGGACTTAATGAATGCCGACGACGAACAGTGTTAAACGATCTCGTCGAGTGAGCTTTGTTGCCCAACCTGCGCACTTACCGGCGTCAGTTTTGTTTGATCTTACTCTGAGACACAATTTCTTTTACATATTCGTTTTGTCCCGCCAGAACAACGAGGAATAGTTTCGCCAAGTGTCGTCGAGCATACGTCGCACGTCGCCGTGTCACAGGACGAAGGAGCTGTGCTGCTGTGTGTCGCTCAAGGTTGTCCATCGCCAGAGTACCGGTAAGCAGACATTTATTTCCTAATTTCTTTACTAACTATTACGCTATTATTACCGAAGAGATTTATGAGGTGATAATATGTATAAGTTCTTTCAAAAATATTTCCCTAAGATAATTTTTTTTGTATTTTTTCTTAATAATGAAATTCTTACTGTGTACAGTATAGTACAGTGCATACAGTCAAATAGTTTATGTTAAACGAATGAGATATTAAATTCATTTAAGACAACTTTCACCAACCGACCAATAGTTTATAAAACGAATGTTTTGTAATGTAATAGTTTTCTAAACAATTTGAAAAATTCATCATCAATATAAGCTATGTTTCGTTAAATTTGTTATGTGTCAAATGTTAGCTACTTCTATTTTAAACAGATAGTATTCCTGTCATTGTCTCTCTTTTGATATATAGTCAAATACACTATTTCCTTAAAGTTTCCTTAAATTAAAACTTTACTGACCCAAGACTGACCTAGAGCACAGTTGCAGTTAATGAACCTAACCTTTACTTAATCTCTTTTCGTGTCATAGTCTGGGCTGGCTATTATTTTATGTATTAAACATCAAATCTTTAGCATTCATTTAGATTCGAACAATTCGACGAATCGTGAAATAAAAATTACACATTAAACACTCTTTGTTGAACACATTTACAGAAAGGCGGGTAATGTATTCAGGTCATACATTTTACAAATAATCACTGCTAAGGCATTTGGTTATCTGTGATGTGCCCATTGGTGAAACATACATTTTCTACGTGCTTGGAAATTTCACCACAAAAAATAAAATAAAATAAAGAATAGCAAAAAATCTACCAATAACGCCAACAATCAATGTTTTCCATCAATTTCCTCAGATTATCACATTCCGCAGCATAATTCGCATACATTTCCTTGATTTCGACCTGCCTTTCGTGCCTTATTTGCCACCAAAATGCTTATGTACGTATGCCTTTTGCTTGGCTTCAGTTGGGTCTATTTCCTTTTTTTATTTTACGCCTCTCCCACAGTCTCAACTCAAAGAGCTCGAATTTTGCTTGTTAGGTTGACAACGGAGGAGAAAAATTAATTCAGTAGAGGGTCTGAGAAATCTCTGCACTGATTTCCATTGCAAATTATATCATGCTAGGGATTATTCTACTATGCCGTCAGCTGTAGCAAAATCGAACCTTATCTTTACTTCATGGAACATATTCATTTGAGATCGGATTTTTGTTGCTAGATAGGTGTGAAATGTTTGGGTGTGCTTACATTTATTTAATGCATATTTCGACACAAAAAAGCCCCGTAAGAAGCTAGTAGAAGACATCCTTCCTAGCTTGATTTTGCTTTCGCGTGCCCTTGTCCTGTTGTGTCCTCTTGGGATAATTTAAAACGAATGACAAGCGTCTGTTTCCTAGCATCATCATGATTAATTGGATTTGGCAATTTTCATTCCTTTTTTCCTTTCACATCCTACTTCGACCACTCTCTTATAATGAATCACACCACTCGTCACGGTGCAGTGTTTGCAGGTCGATGGAGTTGTTTTTCGGTTGTTTTAATTTTTTCACACTCGATTTCCTTACATCCACCCGACGGCACAAAACGCTCATCCATCAGTTCGAGGGTCAAACGGAAAACACAACAGCACATCACCATCAAACGTCGATTTGGGTTTCCGTGCAACTGATCGACCCAAACTGTGACAGAGCCTCCATACTTATGTACAAAGCTATATCAAAAGCCTTTTTTTTAACTATTATCCAACCATCGGCGCCAGATGGTACTCTTACTGGCAATCGAGCATCGGTTAGTGTGTCGGATTTCGCTGGATGGGTTATCTAATCAACTGAAATCTCCAATGCTCGTTAGCAGTTTTGTGAGATGTTATACAACATTTTAATTCCTCAGATGGAAAGAAAAACCTTTTTTTTTGTTAGGGGTCAATGCTGAACATGAAAACGAATCGTTAATTTATAATCCTCTGTTCATCAAGATTCGACTGCTTGCCCACTGCAGCACGGTGGTAATAGGAGGGACGATAGCACTGCTCCAAGATCAGCCATTTTGTTTTACCTCGATTAACACACAAAGTCGCAGCGACAACGGGTGCCTGGCTCTAATCACCTCGGCACCAAGTTCATCAGCTTAGTGCTTAACCCTTGATTGCACAAAGCGCTCATCTGCCTTTCGTCTGCCCGCTAGCAACCCTTCGAGGACCGTCGAGTCGATCAGCTACCGGCAGCATCAACTGCAATTATATTCATTTCCGCTCGTTCGTAAATGATTGCTAATTACGGTTGGCGGAACAAGGCATCGTTTCCATTCACGACAGGGTTCCGCTCTGCCGGATCCTTCCGCAGGACAAGAACCCGGCGGCCCATTCCAGCCAAGCACATCGTGTCGGAAATGGGAAAACTTTGCACTCATTTTCCGCAAATCGCAAATGGCGTTTTTGTTTCGAGGCCTTAAAGTTTATTGGCTTAAGTATTCCGCTTCGCGGAGGGTGATTAAATGCGGGCGATGCAGGGCAAACGTCTCTGGGTAACTTTTTCCACACGCTTTTGGTTTTTTGGCTGTTGTTAAATATTGCCTCATATATTGTTTCTCTTTTTCCTGTCAACTCGATCAAAATACATTTTTATAAGCAAAAGCTAACGTTTTTAGGGTTTTGCAAGTAAAAACATTTACAACGTGCAGATGAAAAGTTTCATATATTCAAAACATTCAGACATTGGTTTATCAGTACCTCTAAACGATTTAAACTTATTTACGAATTAGATACACACCTTCGTTCGAAAAGTTGATGAAATTAATCGGTAAGCTGATGAACGTTTGTTCCTGCTTTGCAGTTCTCACGTTTTTCCCTCTACCTTGCCGACAAATGAATGCCAGCACAAAATTCAACCAAAGTAAAAGAAAAATCACTAGAACAAAACCGATCAGAATCAATCGAAAAGTACTTATCGGAAATGAAATCGAGAACTTTTTATTCGTGCGCTTTCCCCCGCATGTATTTTTTTTTCTTTAATTCACCATGCCTTGTCCTATTAAATTTGAAAGCAGAAAACAAACCACAAACTTGCAGACACGCAAGTTTTAAGCCTTCAGCTTTCGTGTTATTCTTTACGTTTTGTTTCCCTCTCTGTCGACTGTTGCCGAACGAGGTTAAACGGAGAAAGACGCACTTCCTAAACCGGGCGTCCTCATCCTCCAGACGCGAGAGTAATCTTTTTCAGCTTGTGTAGAACAAACTTTTCACTGCGCGACTTCTGAACAGGCAAAAGAGATAAAAAACAAATCCTTTCTGTTTTCCGGCAACTTTTGTGTTTTTGGTCATGTTCTCAAAGCGTTATTCGGTGCAGCATTACCTTCCTTTCCTGCTTTGCCGGTCCTTGTTGGATTTTTGCCATTGTTTGCACAGCTCAATCGAACGGAAATTAATTTCAACATTCGATTGACTGCAGGACGACAAGCTGTGAAATCGACTTCGTGATGGTTGTAATCGAGCTCGGCAGACAAAGTTTTTGTTTAACACACTTTATCAAAGTTGAATAAACTGCCTGTAGGTATAATTTATCCGGCACTGTCTTCCAATAGCGTTGATGCTCTTTAGACATACATATTAAAATATGCCGTAAGAAAGTTTAGGAATTCTTAGTAACAAAACACTAGAGAATCCGTCACATAAATGTATCAAATAAATTGTTAAATTTTCCAAAAAGGTTTTATATCAGTGTGATGAGTACTAAGAGCTCTGCAAAACGTTTATTACTTGGTACAATTTATGGTAATGTAACTCCATATGATTACAGGTCGCTATTATTTGCTAAACTCGTTGAAAGATAGCATGTTTAAAAAGAAGACACGGAGGATACAAACAAACAAATTTTAAGGAGAAATAATTCATTAGAGTTAATAGACAATTGGTGGCATTTCCTGCAATAATACACTTTTCTAGAATGCCTTTAATCTTACGAAACAATTTTAGTGTTTTGCCAAATATTTCCTCATCAACAAGATAAATCATATTGAAAATTAGTTATTTATTGATGTAAATTCCCAACCCATGCCCCAACACTATAAAATTCATAATTCAAGAAAAGTATGCCTCGTATACTTGATACCATGTAGATGTTATGTATTATACATTCTACAATTTACAAAAGACATGTCCGAAGAACTGTAAGAACCGTTAAATATTACATTAAATGTACTATATAAATACACACCGACGTGGCGCAATGTTTTGTTTCATAGATGCGCTGGATCTTAAGGCCGGAGGGGATCAATCAGGCCCGGATGGGAACCGTCCTCCGCTATAGGAATCTACTATCAACTAGCGTGGTATTAAATCTATGAAAAGTTTATTTTATATCTGTTAGTATTTCCCAAGTTTTGACTGTTTGAACTGAACAGCACAGTTTTTTTGTGTGTTTTGGGATCAAAAAATGAAGAACAACAACTTACATAAAATCACAGCATGTAATTTTAATTAAAATTCTAATTTAATTTCCTTTGCAGATGGTACACACACAACGGTCCCGAACCGATTCCCGTATCCTCCGGACCTCGGATACGATTGCTCGGTCCAGTGCTGGCAATCGAAGCCGTCACCGCCGAGGACGGTGGAGTCTACAAATGTTCTGCGTCAAATGCCGGCGGTGAAGCGAGTGCCGATCTGCGACTAACCGTGTCCACGCCGATTCACGTGGAAATCACTCCAAATGTGCTCAGTGTACACATGGGTGGTACGGCGGAGTTTCGCTGCCTGGTCACTGCCAACGGAATGTCGGCGGGCCCGCAGCACATAACCTGGTTTAAAGATGGCCGCCAGCTGCCCAGTTCCGGGCGTGTGGGCGATACACTGCAGGTGACCGGAGTGACGCGCGAAGACAAGGGCATGTATCAGTGTGTAGTGCGTCGCCAGGAAGGGGATTCCTTCCAAGCATCAGCCGAATTGCAACTAGGAGGTAAGTGCACCACGAAGCTGCCAAATGGGAGCCCTTAAAAAGGAAAGGAATCTTGATTAGGTTTTGACACTGTGCTCTTTCTTGCGGTTGGTCTCAATTAGCTTCGCCAAAACCTATTAAACGCCATCGGTTAGTAAGAAGGTAATCATATTAAACGAATATTCCAACCCACAAGCCTCGGAAATACCTTCAGAAGGGAGATTAGGCAAGGACCCAAACGATCCTTTCGGTTATGATGATCTTTTTTCTTCTTTCCTTCGCTTATTCTACGACAAGCGATTTCATTCCGTGGAATTCATTTTCATAATTTACACCTTTATCCTCAGTTTAATAATCTCATCCCAATTCCAGTTATTTGGGGATTGCTCTAAAACAGTGAATTTAAAATTCCATCCCTTACGTTGCGCCAAGAGAACAACGTTTAATGATCAAAGATGGTACGCAACTGGTTATTAAATTTTTGCTCCACAACTGCTAAAATATACTCACAATAATGAAGCGAACGATATCTACAAACGAACCGCGGACAACCATTTCCACTTCCTCATGGGCAAAAATTACCCCATTTACGTTTCGGCCAGGGGTCAGAACCGTAATTTTCGGGTTGTTGTCTCCATTTCCAGCACGTTCTGAAAGTGTTTGCTCTTGTGTTCGTGGCCTGTTTTAAATGGTCATAATTTTTCCAACCAAACCGTGAAGCGATTTATTCACACCTTTCACACCGCCGGAAGGCAAACCAAGCGCGAAGGTTTGGCGTTAGAAAAGATTTAACACATTTGGTAAAAAAAAGGCAGGGCACACGACAAAAAACCGTCAAAATAGATGAAGTTTCTGCTTGCACGTCCCATCCTTCGACCGGTAATTTCCTGCCCTGGTGCGGTTAGCAACCGCAAATTATTTCCACACCGTCACACTGCCATCTCGTTCGCCAATGTCGCTGCCAAGAGCGACCAACGTAGGGTAGAAAATATTGTTTTTTTTTTTTTTTTTATAATCACAAAATTTTCTACCACCTACTGGTTCAGCGAAAACCAACTTATTTATGATAATTATTACCCGCCTCACTGATGTTGACGTTGCGCTTAATATGCTTCTGTTTTGCAGACGCACCCCCGTCATTGGTGTATAGCTTCATCGAACAAACGCTGCAGCCTGGACCAGCTGTTTCGCTCAAATGTTCGGCACAAGGCAACCCGACGCCACAAATCGCCTGGACGCTGGATGGATTTCCGCTACCAACAAACGGCAGGTAAGGCAGTAGCTTTGTGTTTGTAAGTTAACAGTGATATTCTTCAGTAGTTGTACTTTTGGCAATTAACCCGACTCAATACTGCAAATTTTGATAATTTTTTTTAGATATTTTTAAGTTAAATAGAGCTAGTTAAATTTTATTTTCGTTTCTTGAAAACTAAAGTAATGTTTGCAACATGTCCTCAAGATTCCACCATTATTGGAATAAAATATGACCAACTTTAACCAAGTTATGAGAAAAATAACTCTGCAAACAATCCTGCAAACACATATTAGCCGGATGTGTTTGATTTGGCAACTAAAAATATTCTTTTTTCATCCGTCTTCTGGCATCGCCAGGCAAATGCAAGGTTAAATAGAAGAATTTCCCAACACACAACACCTTGCCATGGTTCACCGCAGCAATAATGTCGGGGTGGTTGATTCATTTCTATTTCGCATTTTCTCATTTTCTCGTGGCCGTATTTGAATAATCTCGTTTATCTTCATGTTTGCTGTAGCAGACATTGACGGGGCGTTTGAGTGGTTGGGATGGGATTCAATTTTTCCTTTCGTAGACCCGCCCCGCGGCTGGCAGTATACCTATCTACTTCTCCACTTCTATCGGACAAGACCCCGTAGCAGAACCATTGCCATCATCGCCATCAGTAAAGTCGTAACGGTGCCGAGAAAGATGGGTTTTACTATGGAATCCATTTTTTCTAATTTCCTTCTTGCCTTTGCCAGCTTCCGGCAAGCATCATTTAACGGCATCTTGTACCCCCGGATAGCACACGGTGCGTTACAGCGGTAGTTGATCCTTTTTTTTATTTTGCTTCTTTATTCCATCACATTCCAGACAGGTAATACAAAAGAGTGTGCAATCAATAGTGGCATTGTGTATGTTATAATACTATGAATTAGGTTTGGGTTCTCTAAGATCCGAAAAGCTGTAATTACGGTCTTTCGAAAATGTGTTTTTTTATATTATTATCAAGTAACTTTAAAAGGGCAGTAAATATTAACATTGTTGGTGAAATAAAGTAAACAAAGATGACCAATGTTTGTTGAAATATACCATCACCAAAGCAATCAATCATGTGCCATCACTTACACCCTTTCACATTCCTAATGAAATCATTTTCTCAAGTACTCCTCTCGACCTCGGAAAACCTAAACTACATCCAGCGATACAAATATGCAGGGAACAAAAAACCGAAGACCTTTCCGGGACCCTTGCCCATGCCGATGCCCTCGAGGATGTACGATGTGCGCGGAATGGGATCGTTTCCCAAATGGATTCTAAATCAAATAAAATTTATTAGTTCGTATGGAAATCAATCTTTGCCTTCGCTGTTAACCAACGGGTACCATCGAAGCTTCAACCATCATCCATGCATCGAACGATCCGAACGGATCGAAAGAAAGGGATTTCGTTCGTGCACTTCAATCGCTTTTCCAACTCTGCTCTCGGCAGTGTGTATGTGTGTATTCCCGCACGCTTTTACTTCCGGCCGCCGGATATCGAATCTTCGCACACGAAGCATTGGTTGGTACTGGGCAAGTCTCAGTGCAGGTCCGTCTTTCAAACGGAGCAGAATCGCGAAGCGTGTGGACGGACTATTGTGATTAATTAGTTTCTGTTCAAACGTTCCCCACCAACTCGGGCCGTGTGCTTCTCTGCTTATTGAAGTTTTTCTCCCTTGTCCAGGCCTGTGTCCAGCGTGGAATGAGAAGAAGCCTTCCGCAATGGAAAGCTCCGACGACCAAAGCTTAACCTTCACAGTAAGGATGAACTTAGCCGTGCTCGTGTTGCTCATGGACGGCGAATCCTAAATTAATGACTTTTCCATGATGCGCCTCACTTGGGACGTGACCACAGTAAACCGTTCCTGCCCGGTTGTTTTCCGCTCCACCGTTCTTAGGACGGCTTCATTGCATGAGTTTCATTTTGATCGATAGCACCGTGTTTGAGGTTGACGTGGGGATGTTTTTCTTGTGTCATGTCGGTGTCGGCAAACGTGCTGCAGTTGATCCGAAAGAATAATGAAACGAAGTAGACCGGGGCAAAAAAAACCCCGTTAAAAAAGTTTAAACACATCCGGACATCCGGCAACGGTTTCAGCTGGGTGCTGGAATAAGAAGCAAAGTTGCCAAAAAACATACATTCAAAAGCTCGTCAAAAACGAGACTACCCGGTCGCACCCGGGTCTCTGCACCATTCGAGCTCACTCCTCAACACTCGGACACACCCTGACGAGGGTAGCATTTAAGTGCCATTTGATCTGTGGTTGATTGATTGATGGGCTTCTAGGTTCCGATCTAAGCCATCCAGAACGTAATGAACCGACAGGAGGGAAATTAAGCTGCCCTCAATTTTAATAAAGCGTAGCAAACATTGTATTGGTAATGAAATTAAAACAAACAGCTTTTTCCTAACATCCCAGAGCTGTGACAAACATCGCTGAAAAACGTTCGTAATAAATCTAATCCAGATCCTAGAAATGCGAATAAAAACCAAATCAACGATAACACTTTGTGCAATTAAAGACTGTGCTGAAATTGGTTCCGGAAGGAAGAGGATGGGGCCAACCATCTATTACTTAACTTGATAGCATACCCTCGTTCTGTGTCGGCTGTCTAAATCTACTTGACATACTTCCGCTAATTTTCACGTCAATCTGTGAGTTTGTGTGTGTATGTGAGTGTGTATCAACTCACAGCAATAGGAGCTTGCGCGAGTTTTTCTGCGAGTGACAATTTATCGTGGCAAATTTTAATCGCATAATCGTTAAAATCTAGCCTCTACTAAATTCAATTTGTTCTCTGACAAACTGGAAGAGCGTTGCCGTCCTTCTCCGAGGATGCGTTTGATGCTGTGCTCTTTACTTTCCACGCTCACCCACCACCATCCTGTGCTAAAAGGTGTGCTGTAAATGCCGCTTAGCTCTGTTTCCTGATCCCGTTACCTAAGCCCACCAAGTGCGTACGACGCACAACCCGGCTTGGATGCGTAAAATGAAATGTAACGGAATATTTCAGCATGATAATTTAATTACACCCGACTCCAACCAGCCGGATCAGCCCCAACAGCACATAATCCGTGACCGTGAGGAAAACACCCGCTCACGATTCGCACTTTGGGTTTCGACGATCTTTGCATCGCAGGCATGTCGGAAATGGGGAAAACACCGGATCTATCCTAGCCAAACTGCTCTTAAGGCATTTTCGATAGGGTGTGTTTACTGTTCGCCTTGTCGCGCGCCGTTTGCAAACAACCGCGTATCTTAGCAGGTACACGGTTAAAACGAAGTCGCTATTCGCAGACCCTGCTCCACCTGCCTTTTCGCGGTGTTACAAGTTTGTTGGTTAAATGCTAAACGGTGTTGTGAAAATATTTTCATAAACATGGGTCCGGAAAAACACGTTACAGATACAAGGAAGGGTTTGGTGGTGTGATTTTTTTGTAATGTTTATGTACGTTGCATAGTAATGACGAATCAAATATGGCATTTAAAGACTTCTAGAGAAGGAACGATCATACAAACGCAGCGCTTCCAGCAAGTATGAGAAGACATGGAGAAAGGAAAATAATTTACGGAAATAGAGGTTTAAAAATAATACGCATAAATCTAGTACCTCATTATCAACAAAATCGTATCAAAATGATAGTTTTCCGTTGATATACTCTTTCAGGGCTAATAAAATAAGGAATATATTTTTATTCATCTCTATTTGTTTCGTTGTGTAGTTTTTCATTGACGACATCCCTCTAGCGTATCTCTATATTAACCCAAATTCGATATTCTTAGCTCGAACTTTTTGGGACCATTCTCTCTTGGGACCATAAAATGGTATACAGCTGATAGTTCGTTATGTTAGTAATACTTTCCTAAAAGCTTCCTCCACATCCTTCATGTTTGTCGTTGAAAGGCGTCACGAGAAGGGGAGCCATTTTCACTTCGATCAGCCCGATACAGAGGCCTTTTTTATAGAGGCTGTGGCGTACCTCGCACGCAAGCTGCACCACACNATGTGACATTTCTCCACATTGAGACAGTGTTTCTCCCATCAATAAACTTTTTATTTTTAACCGGTGCAAGCGACAAGAAACAGCACACATACCTTGGCCGAACAACGTGCCTGTTGTGAGCTTCCGTTTTCAAGCATACAACCCAGAACGAGCGCTCTGCATGAAGTGAGCTGATAAACGGTACACATGCTTGTATCTACATAACTTGCCGTTATTTCCAGGAAGCTAACAGGAACGGAAGTGCAACGTGGATCGCTGCTTGTTAATATTCGACACATTTGGAAGGACGACACCCTAAGCGGTCATGTTTGGGGCCGGTCGATCTGACACAGAATGGTTGGTAATATGTGTGATAGTGCTTAATGCAAGGAGAGGGCTTGATACATCATGCAACACAATGTTTTTAACTCGTGCTGTTATAAAACAGGCGCTTTAAAGACTCTGAAAAACTTAGCAAAGTTAATTATTTATGCTGAATACTTATTGTTTTGACATTCAGCTAACTTCGGTGGTTAGTTGAAACCTTCTATCAATCACTAATGGATCAATGAAACAATTTGTTTTGCTATAGAAAAATTAACCCAACATAACAATCAAAACTATTTAGTCAGATCAGATTTCTAGACAGAGTGCAAAGCATTACTGACTCAAATAGAAATGCTACGACTTAATATTGCAATAGTAAATAATTTATACTCCTGAAAAATCATTTGATTTCCATCACTATTAATGCTTTGAATTTCTTGTACATCTTGTTCAATACCCTGTAGATTTGAATTCAAATGTAACATCACTTCTGTCTCTAATAATTTTATAATCGTTATCAACTTCATTGATATCACACCATCGCTCACCTTGTGCAAAACCGTTTAAACTTAAATTATGCTGCAATGCCATGCATATTTTGCCAAGGGTCGTAACGCTCAACGATGCATCCACCCGGAAGCGTGCCGTTGGAAATTTCAATCCAACAATGAGGCAATAGGGAATTCATGAGAAAAACTTAATCGAAGGCGCGCGTTCATCGTGCCATCACTGCACATCAGCTGAATGTGGTACCGAATGGCGTGCAAATCGCTGCTCATGAGGCAATTCTTGAGAACTCTCGCCCGGTCAAAGAGCGATGCGGAATGCACGGATTTCTTGCACTTTACGCGCACTGCAACTTTTACGATCAACACCGAGGTGGAAGACAATACTCCATTCGGAACCCATCTGCTCTACCGGCCTGGACAACTAGAT
This sequence comes from Anopheles fontenillei, assembly GCA_008817895.1. Taxonomy (NCBI): domain Eukaryota; kingdom Metazoa; phylum Arthropoda; class Insecta; order Diptera; family Culicidae; genus Anopheles; species Anopheles fontenillei. Next base: position 22,717 of record VTWG01000817.1, read on the forward strand.
CTGTACGTTTCTTTTCACTTGTGTAGTTAGTTAGACTGTCAGATTTCTTGCAATTTCCAGTGCGCAACACTGAGCAGAAGGGAGGCGACGACTAACTTTTTGCGCTGGCACAGAAAAAGGCAATCTCCAACAATGAACCGCGGCTGACAAGGTTAGCCCGTCGTTGTCATTTTTGCAAAGCATTCACAATGCACCCGTTAAAACCGTAAAGGATTCTCACCTCGGAGAAAGATTCTGCCCAAGGCAAGCGCCCACAAACCATGGGTAAGAAGTAGAAGAAAAACTAGTCAGCAAGGATGGCTATACCCGGCAGGTTCACTCTCGTCTTATCACGGATCCTCTTCAGAATCCTCGCCTGTAGGAGAAATAAAGACAAAGTCAAACATGAAATCGGTGGTGGCAAAACTTGCAAACTAATTTAAATTCTCCCGACAGTGCCAAAGTATTGTCTGCGTGACGCCGATGAAAAACTTTCGTCAAACGCCGAACCGCCCCAACGTGGCAGACAATCTGTGCAGTCGAGAGAGGTTGACTTCAGCGCCTTTCAGCTAATAATGGACAGAAACATTTTCATCTACCACCTGCCAAATCCTCTAGACTTTGGATCCCTGTCGAGAGTTTACGAGACTCCCGCAGTATGTTCCCTACTCTAAGATACAAGAATTTTCAGCTTACTAGCTACAGGCCACAGCGAAACATGGCCCGTCTAGCAACAGTAAATATCCTCTGGCGACGGCGACAACCGAAGATCCAATTATAATAGGATTCGGATTAAACTTAAATATTTCATCTTTGCACGACATCTTGGACCCACATTCAACAGTCAAAACGTTGGTGTCAGGTGATGGCGTTGGAAGCACGTGCATCCCACACTAGACCCGCCCGACCACAGACACCCACGTATGGTGGCTCCTTCTTCATAACTTTCCATACCTTTCATTTGCTCTGGCTACGCTACTAAGTGGTAGTAGCATCCCGGGACGGGATGGATTGTTTCATTTCCAGCAGCTAAATTACAGACTCACGTACATTTTCCCGAAAATCTTCACACTAGCTTGAAAATCGGGTAGAACGAGCGACGGAACAGCGACGGAAAGTTTTGTGACTGGGTGTGAATATTTTGCGCTTTTGCGGTACCCAAAATACCCGAGACTTCAAATTAACTTCCACCAGACCCAAATCGGTTTGCGGTAGACCGTGTTGGGAATAGGGAGTCGTCGGTCGTTGTCTTCACGAGAGAGGGAAGAACGTTTGCTCACGCGGGTAGCACGATGCAAAGTGTCTTCGTCTGTTCTATGCTTAATTAGTTACCGCATAAGTTAGCATTGGAGGAAATGCGTCTTTGCTTCCGCGTACATACATGAAGTGACTACTAGTCTGTTATTTTTCAAACTATTAACCGATTAAAAGCCAGTTCGACGACGTGCTGTGCGTCGGGTTAGTTGTCGATGCTCACACAAAGCAAGTGACACATTAAGCAGCTTTAAAAGAGCTTAGCACCAGTACTTCTCGATTCATTCTTACCCTTCGTTTGTCTCGCACTTTCTCACGCCTTTCTTCGGCAGGTTCATGATTGGCCAGTATGTAACCGTACACGGGGACGTCATCAGTCACGTAAATATCAGCCACGTGATGGTGGAAGACGGCGGCGAATACTCGTGTGCCGCGGAAAACCGTGCCGGAAAGACATCTCATTCCGCAAGGCTCAACATTTACGGTAAGCGTCTACCTTTCCGGCTGCAAAAAGAAAAAATGGAAAAAAACACCTGCTAAGCATGCTTCTTATATAATTGACAGGATTACCGTACATTCGCCTAATACCGAAAGTCACCGCCGTAGCCGGGCATACCTTATACCTGAAGTGCCCGGTAGCGGGCTATCCGATCGAGGAAATTCACTGGGAGCGGGGCGGCCGCGAGCTGCCGGAGGATATGCGCCAGAAGGTGCAGTCAGACGGCACGCTCGAAATCAAGGAGGTGCAGAAATCGCTCGACTCCGGTGTCTACACGTGCTGGGCACGGAACAAACAGGGGCACAGTGCGCGACGCAGCGGCGAAGTAGCGGTTATAGGTTAGTATTGCCCTGGCGGCAGTCACTTACTAATCGGCTCTAGTGTCTTTCCACCAGTGTACTAGGTATCTCCCGAGAAGCTGTTTCTGAGATGGATGAACCGCTTGGTAATCCACCTTCACGGAATCGGAGTAATTGCGTTCGGGATTGCAAGAACGTGTGTTCACCCAATAGCAACACTTTTAGTAATCGCCTTTTCCTACCGCACCGTTTGCAGTGCCGCCTAAGTTGAACCCGTTCCACTCGTCCATCCTTTCGCTGAACGTTGGCGATCGGGCTTCGATCACCTGTTCCGTCATCAAGGGCGACATACCGCTTACCATCACCTGGCGCAAGGACGGTCGTCCGATCGATCCTACCCAGCGCATGTCCGTGACACAAGTCGACCAGTACAACTCCATCCTGCTGATCGAGAATCTGACCGCCGATCATACCGGCAACTATTCATGCGTTGTACGCAACACTGCCGCCGAAACCGAAGGCCATCAGTCGCTGCTGGTTAATGGTAACTGTATCGTACCTAATCCTGACTCACGTTCTTCGTTCTTTTTTCTTGTTTCTTTTCCTTCCTTTCCGACACTCACATTGTCGCTCTTCGGTTGTCATGTTGCATTTTCGGTTGTGCCACACTACTACTGCTACTACTACTACTACTACTACTACTACTACTATTACTACTACTACCACAACTTCTTCTACTACAACTATCATCAACACCATCATCAATACTATTCCTTCCACATACCACCGACCGTTGGAATCTGTGGAACATTAATCTCAAAACCGCGTGATCAAACATGTACATGAACTCCATAATATCTGAAAACAAAACAAAATCAATCGACAATCGGTCCCTACCATGGCTCTACTAGTTCCTCCCAATATTGAGCCGTTCTCCTTCCAAGACGGCCTAGCTGAGGGCATGCGGACACGCACCGTGTGCGGCGTGTCCAAGGGTGATCCACCGTTAACGCTCAAGTGGCTAAAGGATGGCGATCCGCTGCTGTCCACGCTGCTCGGCGCCAACGTGTCCACCCTTGACCAGTACTCGTCCCTCCTTAACATTCCCTCCCTCTCGGCGGCGCATTCCGGCGACTATACGTGCGTGGCCAGCAATCCGGCGGCCGAAGTGAAGTTCACGGCGTCGTTACAGGTAAAAGGTAAAGTAAAGTACTCGCCACTTCGTTTGCCTCACACACTTCACCAGCCTGATAAACAAATGCAATTTTTACCCCGTTTCACACCTTTTGCCAATTGTTGTTGCCTTTACTTGCACTGAATAAAACCAAGCAAATCAAGAACAGAAATTTATTTACTAGCGCAAAACGTTGTGTGTCATATAATCAGTACTGTATCTTCCGCTAATTGTACCGATCACTACTGCTGTTGTTTGTTGTTTTAGTTGCCCGCCGTTTGTTTTACCTGCGTTTGCCTCTTATTGTTTCCTACCGATATCGCAATACCGATGTATAATTGCAACAACTTCATCTGCAAACTGTTCGGTGGATGAAACACGCCATTCTCTGTAGGAGCAAGTAAAAATTCCCTGTCCGTGCTTTATGAAAAACGCGTTTGTTGTTACCTTACCCGAATGCGACAAGCACATGCGCGCAGTAGTTTGTGATCCGTGCAACGCCAATATGTACTGCTCCATATATTTTTTTATTTTGGTTTTATATCCACACCTCCGTCCCACCAGTAAGCATTCAACCAGTTGAAACATCAATATATTTAACATGTATGCAAACATATATTTTAAGCCTTTATAATCACCACTTGTGTGTCCTTTCCCAGTTGCTTTAGCACGCAGTGGGTTTGCGGCCGATCACCAGGTAATTGTGTTGTGCACCAAACAAATACTTTTTACGCTTTAGTTGCTCGAGCAAGCAAGACGGCCACAGGCGTCATAGTCGGCTCTTTGTTTTAGTTTTGTTGTTAATCGCTTTAGAGGTATGAGCTTCCAATGTTTTTTTTTTTGTTTTTATTTTTAAGTGCTTACAGCAATTGTACTGTTCAAATATCATGTGTCTTAAATATGTTTAAGTTACACAATAATCAATATTTTTTACAGTATTGGCAAATTAAAAGTATTTTTATGCTAACAAAATCAAAAGGATATGGACAGTTTCCTTATATTTCTAGAAACCATTAATATTTGTACCAATATTTTTTCTGCGAAGTATTTAGTACTTATTACATAAATTTGTATGAAAAATTTTACGATAGAACAATGAAACACTTTGCTCACTAAAAAGTATGTGTCATTATATTGTATTAGTGACGAAGATGTGAAATATCTATATCAACGATATTTTCTTGATTCGATCCATGTGACATGTATTGTTATTTCTTTACGCTTAAAAATATATCTAATTACAGACTTTTTAAAACGAATTGAGGATGTTTTTTTTATTAAATTTAACGCACTGATTTCATTTTCGTACGCCTGTATTCAGTTACCCAGATAATTCATTTCAATGGCAAGAAAGCAACACAAAACAAGTTAGTTTAAATTCTCGGCACACATCAATGGACACTTACACACTGTAATGCTGTGTTCTAACACAACAATATTTACAAAAGCCTTTTTGTAAAGCTCAATACAGCCTCGAAAAAATTGAATTTTGTTCGAATATTTGTTTGCCATAATTTAAACAATTAAACGATTTTTATATTATAATTTTTTACTTTGCTAGTTTTGTTTACGTAAAATTAAATGCACCTATGCACATTTTTTCGATTATTATCGGTAACAAAAGCCATAATGCTTTTTTCTAGCGTTGATTTATATGTTTGTTTTAGAATATGGAACAGAAGGCCTCCGCAAACCCAAACTCACGAGCGCTATCCTTTTTTGTAATAAATATTAGCATCCACCACACTGTATAGCCGTACTACCTAACCACCCGATATGCATTTGTTTAAAGCACTTANACGGTTGAAAAAAAAAATAAACAGATGTCAAACCGATCAAGAGGAAACAAACGACTACACTTGTAGCTTTGCTTCGAATATGTCATAATACTTGAGCAAGGAAAGTTTGGATTGGTTTATTTCTGTTTTGCTTATCCGGACCCATCTTCAGAAACTTGTTGTGTGTTTATGAGTTTCTTTTTTGCTTCGATATGCCACACACTCGCTAGAACCAGACAAACATAGGAGAACGCCATTTATTGCACCCACACCGCACCTGCACAAATCTTCCCCCAAAAATATAGTTGCTATGTTGCTGTACGAAAATTAAACAAAATATATCACTACCATTTCGCAACGCAAAAGCCAAAGCAAACCATTCCTTAAACCCTTTTACCATCTCCCAGATTGCTACTGTTCCTGCCTGCCTGCCTGTCTTCTTGCCTGTAACCACCTTACTATCCCGTACCAGCCTCCCACCACTGCACCATTTGACCAAGCAAAACATGATCGAAAATCCACGAAAAACTTTTGCTTCGGCAAGAACTTTTGTCTTGTTTGCCCTCGACTAACGATAAACTTTTCTTTCCGCCACTTGCCGGCATCACCTCGCTGGTACCGGCTGTGTTTCTCTTCCTTTTTTTTTCTCTCGTTCCAATGGGGGATTGTTCGCTTGTGTTATTTTTTACCCCGGACGTTTACCTTGAAACTCGGACGGCGAAACTGGGTTTGAATCACGTTTGAATTGTGTCGGCTCCTTCGTCGGCCATACACCCCGAACTCAACCCGAACTCAATGGAACGGATAAAATCACTCCGCATTCTCCGACGTTCCTACCGCCCAGTTCCACCCCGTTGGGTAGTCGAGCCGACGGACGTGAGTGTCGAACGGAACCGTCACATTATGCTTCACTGCCAGGCTCAGGGAGTACCGGTACCGACGATTCTTTGGAAGAAAGCAACAGGTGAGTGATTTGGGACGATCGAGTGGATTTTTTCTTCCCTTCCCAGTCCCAGTGCCAGCAGTGGAAAGGGCACCTCCTCTACGGTTTCATTTTTCTTCCACCTTTTACCCAAATGCCTTGTTAACACAGCCGAAAAGGTCCCCACACTTTCTTTCCTGCTCGTAAATCACTTCCATCAACATCACTTTTCCCGTTTCCCAAGAAAAGAACTACCCAGGGCGAGAACATTTCGGCTACACTGGGGCAGCTTAGTACTGAAAAGGAAGGGGCAAAATACACCGGGAACTCATTATAACTCAATTTCACTCTTCCGTCCACCCGTAATCTGTGTTTATTTTGCACACGCCCTCCGTCCCTTGTGCTTTGTACACCCGCGTGACTTATTTTCCAACGCCTGAAGGAAGTAAATCCGGTGACTACGAAGAGGTGCGGGAGCGACCGTACACGAAGCTACTGGCGAACGGGTCGCTATTGCTGCAGCACGTCAAGGAAGACAGAGAAGGATTTTACCTTTGCCAGGCAAACAACGGCATTGGTACCGGAATCGGGAAAGTTATACAGCTTAAAGTGAACTGTGAGTATTGACCATACACGTTTGTAAGTATGGATACGCTTTATTTTCACACGCGATAAACGATGCTATTTACATATGATAGTAGACCACAAATCTCACGTCACATAATCAATTAGATAATGAAGAAACACTTCCATCGCACGTAAATGCATTCTGCCACTTTCACCATTTCACAGCCTCTCCCTACTTTGCTGGACAATCCAAGATGGTCACGGTGAAGAAGGGCGACACAGCTATCATGCAGTGTGAGGTGAAGGGTGACAAACCGATAAATGTTGTTTGGCTGCGCAATGGAAAACACGAGCTCAACCCATCCACGAATTATCGCGTCTCGATTAAGCAAGACGCTACGCCGGAGGGCATCTCGGCCGAGGTGCAAATATCGAACGTAGATAGCAGCGACAGTGGAGCATACTTCTGCCAGGCCAGCAATCTGTACGGGCGAGATCAGCAGCTGGTTCAGCTACAGGTACAAGAGCCACCCCAACCACCGTCCTCGCTTGAGGCCGCTACGGTTTCGAGCAGAGTGGTGAACCTAAAGTGGCAGCCGCGCGGTGGTGACGCGGCAGAAGTTTCCAAGTACATCGTTGAGTATCGCGAGATTGACCGACAGTGGCAGTACATCGAGATATCTGATCCGCCCGCCTATTCAACTATCATCGAGAACCTAAAACCAGCGACCAACTATGTGTTCAGAATAATTGCCGAGGGTCCAGCAGGTCGGAGCTCGCCGAGTCAGGAATTGTTCATTAAAACTGATCCGCAACGACCGGCCGGACCACCGCTCAATCTCGGCGCTCGACCAATTTCCTCCACCGAGATACTGATCACCTGGATGCCACCGTCGTACGAGCTGCGGCACGGTGAAATACAGGGCTACAACATCGGTTACCGTTCGATGCATGCCACGACAAACAGTTACAACTTCACCTCTATCTCGGGCGATGGGGAGGATGGCACTGGAGAGTTACTGTTAGGTAATTTGGCCAAGTACACGCGGTATACGATCGTTGCGCAAGCGTTCAATCAAGTCGGACCGGGACCTCTGTCCGAACCGGTCACCGCACAAACGATGGAAGACGTTCCAAGCAAACCGCCGGAAGACATTCGCTGTATGGCGCAGAGCTCCACATCGATCCAGGTGTCTTGGCAGCCACCGCAAGCGCACCACACGAACGGGCTTCTGCAGGGGTACAAGGTGTTCTACGAGTGTGCTACCGAAGATGCGATCAGCAGTGGCGAGATGGAGACGCGCAAGACCACCTCCTTAACGATACACCTGTCCAACCTGCGCAAGTTCTCTAACTACAGCATTCAAGTGTTGGCATACACGCGCATGGGTGACGGTGTGATCTCTCCACCCTCCTTCTGTCACACCGACGAAGATGCGCCCGAGGCACCGGCCGATATCAAAATTGCCATCAGCTCACCATCGTCGCTGTACGTGTCGTGGCTTCCCCCGCGAGACCCAAATGGCATCATAACCAAGTACAACCTCTACATGCGGGCTGTTAACGGAAGGGAGGAGCTGAACAACGACAAGCGAAACCTTCAAGCGCACCAGCACCACTTCGAAGCGAAGCAGCTGCAAAGCCACACCGAGTACCAGTTCTGGGTGTCCGCTTCCACCCGGGTCGGTGAGGGTAAAAGCTCACGCGTCGTTTCACAGCTCACGTCGAACCGCGTACCGGCAAAGATCGTCTCATTCGGTGGGCTCACCATTCGACCGTGGAAATCGTCCGCCTCCCTAAACTGCATGGCAGTGGGACAACCAAGGCGCGAATGGTTCAAGGGTGACACATTGCTACGTCCCGGTACGCAACATAACATTCAGCTGCTCGATTCAGGCGAGATTATCGTGACAATGTTGCAAACAAGCGACACCGGTAATTACACCTGCCAGGTTGACAATGGTATCGGTACGGATCGGCTTACGCACAATCTGCTAGTACAAGTTCCTCCCGGGCCGCCGGTACTGTACGTCACCAGTGCGACTTCCAGCAGCATTCTACTGCACTGGAAGATAGGATCGACGGGCAACGCACCGATCACGGCGTTCTCGCTCCATTACCGGCGAGTACACGGAAATCTCGAGGAGATGCAACTGTCGCGCCATGCATCCAGCCATGATCTCAAGGGCCTGTTCTGTGGCAGTACCTATCAGGTATACCTGGTGGCACACAACAAGATCGGATCGTCCTCCGCCAGCACCACACTAAACGTCAAAACTCAAGGGCAACCTCCGGGCATTCCACCCGACTCCGTACTGATAGCGCCAAATTCAACGTCCGTGGTGCTACGACTGAATGGGTGGCCGGACAACGGTTGTCCCATTATGTACTTCGTGCTGCAGTACCGATCCGTATCGACAGGGCTGGATGACGAGTGGCATCTGGTGTCGAATGCGCTCAAGCCGCAGCGACGCTTCACCCTTTCCGGACTGTTGCCATCCACGATGTACCGGCTCAAGATGGAGGCGCACAATGTAGCCGGTTCGACCAATGCCGAGTATACGTTCTGGACGCTCACAAAAGACGGAGGTATTGCTAACGGACGTAATGGAGCGTAAAACTCAGATGCAAATTACTAAACTATCGCGTCATCTATTCATTCCAGACCCACCACCACCAGAACTAGTACAAAGAGGACATCGTTCTCAAATTTTTTATAACAATATTCAACTTCTGATACCGATCATCATCACCATCACCGCCACAATCATTTGCATTGCTTTCACAGTGGTTTGTTACAAATACCGTAAGTTTCGCATTATTCAAAACAATGTTCCATCTGATGAACCTTTTCAACCTACAAAGCCAACACATTTTATTTTGTTACAGGCCAAAGAGGCCGTCAGCGAAAAGACACAATGGAAAGCCAGCAGACTACTGATGCACAGCGGGATCGATATTACGCTACAATTCATAAGGTAGCACTGCAGGCCGGTGACAAAATACCTGGTAAGTATGAACTTTCGTGACGGAAAATGAACTTTCAAACTTATCAACTTACATGGGGAAACATCTTCTTCATTCCTTTATTTGTATCTATTTGTTTGATTTTGGTTATTCGACCGTGTGCTTACTTAACAAATACGGAATAGAAAAGAGTATAGGGGTTTAGAGAATATGTAAAGAACAACAAGAAGAATAAGAATAAAATGCAAAAAGAAGCAAATACGGGTCCAGAAGATGAGAAGGGAAAAATAAGTTAAAATTGACTAGATCAGACGCACGAATAAAGGTAAAAATAGCTATAACAATAGTTCATACGTAAGGACCGATATGGAACATAAAATTGTATACGGAATAGAAGAGGTACGAATGTGTGTCACGCACACTAAGCGCGGGCCGCTGAGTGTGTATCGTGTTCCAGAACCGATTCCGATTCCGGAATTTTAGCTCCCGGCAGGGCACGTTACGGCTGGCGTGCGGCCGAGGTTGTTTTAATGTGTTTATTGTATAACGTGTCTATTGTGTATCATTTATTATTGTGCATCGTTAAGTGTAAAGATACCAAAAACAACCTAAACACAACACTTTCAATGCTTTAGATCTTATTTATGGGGCCTAGAGCTATAACGCAGGCATACTCTAACACGGACCCGATCCTACAACAATATAAGTTTCTTTATATTATGGACAAAAATGACCACACATTTCACTGGCCATACGCCATACATAACAAAAACATGTGCCTTACTAATGCCATAGTTAGTATTCTCTATGAAGGAAAGACTAGAAATAATACACGAGAAGCTTTAGTCAACAACAATCAGGGCATAGGGACACCACAGAGAATGTACACATGACAGGCACATGTAGAGAATCGTAAGAAAAATATGATCAACAATAGAGATACATGTTTACATTATTCGCCAATATTTATAACTAATTGATTTTATAAGTTTTAGTCCTAGATCTAATGTCGTTTACTCGAATGACTTACCAACGTGCCTGTAATGCAATTATATCCTGTATCGACATTGTCCCCCATACGTAGGAATAACTATCCTGCTATGGGTAATCAATACAGGTTTTCCGAGTCAATTTCCAATGTCTACAACATATTTCATTTCTTGCGAAACGTTTTTCAACAGCTTTCAAATGTTGCATTTCCATCATAACAATGTTTCAGTTCTTCCACATGTTTTTCAACACGTCTGAGCTGGATCTTTGTGGTGTGTAAAAAAATCATGAGTAAGAACTGAAACTTTATTTTGATGCAAATACACCATTTGGCAGCTGTTGAAAAATATCTTGGAAGCGGTGAATAATAATATGCACACTCGAAAGTAACTTGGAAATCCTGCAAGTATTGATTGTTGATACTAAACTAAACGGTCATTACACCCAAGAAGAAGTTGTCTTTATCGTAACTAGTTTTTATGAAATAGGTATCAAGTGCAAGGGTCCGTCCTGAATTCTAATTTCATATGAATCTTGTCTTTCATAAACTGAGCTGACGATCGTATTATGGATGGATAATTTTTTTTAAATATAGGTAGGATAAGGCATCCTTTTCCTGGGCTTTTGTTTTTCTACCTTTTGCAATTCTTAAAAGGTCTTAAGGGTCGTTCATGTCGCACTACAGTATTAAGAACCGATAAGAGCACATCTCATATGGTCAAGACCCTCAAGCACTAACCGACTATCCCACGATGGGTACATTAGTTAGTCACATATATGGTACCACATGTGACATAGCTAGGCCATCATCCGATGTCGGTAGTTTGCCAAATAAAAACATTTGTTTAAATAAATAAAACCGTTGTAGGGTTCTATTTGTGTTAGGTCAACACTACTGATGCGCGTTTCAGAACTCTACAGTCCTCATAGAAAGATATTCCTGTTTCATATAAAACATTTAGTAGCACTTCTCGCGCCAACACTAGCACACAACATATCAGCTATGATTTAGCATCCGATCCTTTTTTTAAACTCTTTTTTCTGATTATTTTAATGAACCTCTTACTGATACCACGTCAACCAACATAGTACATATAATATTTAAAGGGTACAATAAAACTTGATGCTCTTTACTGGGTATGATATTAAATATTATACACTTTGTTATAGAATACTAATATTGTACTCTAAAAGTGAAGGCCGTACTCCTCCAATTTTTGCCGTAATATTTAAATGGACTGTTTACTACACATTTCTTAATGAACTACAAAATAAAGACCTAATCATTCTTACTAAGGCTACTCTGCATAAATCTCATAACAAAATAACATGTTGTTACTTACATTACTAAGGATTCTTCCAGTAACCATGTATCCTTTTCTTCTACCTTCAGAAACATCCGAGGACATCTCGCCCTACGCTACGTTCCAGCTATCAGAAGCCAGCACACTTGCCCAACCTCACCACAGCGGGCCTGCAAACACTTTGCTCCATTCCTTCATGTACCACGAACGCGCCATGACCGAGGGTTGCGCCTCGCCACCACCAGCAGCGGTACTGAGACTTCACAATCAATCACCATACTACAATATTGTGCGTTTTTTTACTTCTTCTATCCCTACTTAGACACACGCACACTTACACACACACACTGATTGGCTATTGAACGGCTTCTTTTCCCCCTTTTACTTGCGTTTGGTTTAATTTGATTTTAACGATTTATGAGTTCGTTCCCATTCATTCCTTCTCCAAAACGTTAATCCTACTCAATGAAAATTTAAAATTTTAAAACACATCAACAATTGCTGCAGTCAGTTCGGTCTGAACTGTACTGCTAGCCTAAACGGATCCTCTGAAAATCCCCGAAAAATCCCCATGCTTCCCGATGATCCCTTATTCGGTTGAGTTAATGTATGCTATAGGTTTGTAGGGCCGTGCGGCATTTACGTTTAACTTTTGCGTTCAGCATAGTGTGGCCAGGTGTAGTGACGTGCACAACACCGTACACTCTACCAGCACTGCTTGCGGGTGCGGTCGTAACGCGTACTGAAGCTAACGTTACCCTTTCCTTCCCGTGTACTTCGCTGCAGAACTCGTCCAAGGGCCGCCGAAGACACTCGCGCAAAACGGAACCTGAAAGCGAGGAGTCAGATTCGGACCCAGATCAGTTAACGTCGAGCAGAACCGAATCGTCCAATCAGCTGGACGCGAAGATGAAGCACAGTAAGGATCTGGACGTGGCAGCTGGCGGCCCAGGCGACCACGGCTATAACCCGAACCACTATATGCGTTCTATTCCAGGTCTAATTTATCACGGCACGCAATCGAGCACATCGTCCGATTTATCGCCGATGTCCGAACAAAAGTCGTTACCTCGGCGTGGCCGTTCAAGGTACCATCATCTTCACCTTCATAACACTAACACCACACCACGACACAAGTCCTCCAAAGCTCAGTCACCAATAGCGTCACCCCATAGTAGTTGCCAGAACGATAACGTTCCGATACAGCTTCCCCGCATGCCGTCCCAGTTTCGTCCCATACACAGTAGTAGAACAATCGGCTCCACCAACTCTCGTCTGTCTCCCAACTGTTGATGAAATGGGTGTGCATGTGAGCGTACGGCGGGGCGCCTCGCCCAGCAGTGCGCAGGACAGGAGCAACACGGCGCTGCACTTGTTGAGCCTATGCGTATAGCTAATAAGAACCGCTAAATCGAAACCAATCGAAGTTAGTCGACTGATTAGGCAAGGATATTATGTTAAACCATTAGTACAAGCAGCGGTAGAACAAAAGCTGTGTTACCAAACTGAAAACTTACAAAAACAAAAAACAAAAAAAAACAATTCGCAAAAAAAGCTAAGGCCATTGATGAACAAAACCAGCGTCTCTAAGACCAAATCAACTGACCAGCGCACAAGCTAAGATGTAGTTGGATACGATCAACAGTGCCACCTATCGTCACTAACACACCTGTGTCACTTGCCCAGATCAAAGCAAAACAAAAAAAGCATACACATCCTTCACCAAGCTCACATCAATCACCACCACATCCCTCCTTCACAAAAAAAACAACAATATATGATCGTTCCGCATAGCAATTGATCACTAAAACGACTCTACCTTCTTCTCGGTTTCGATACCAACTACTACAACTACAACTTCTACCACTACTTCTACTACTACCACTACTACTACTACTACTGCCTACTCATCACCTGTTTGTTGTTGCGTCATCTCTCAAAACCTTCAAATTGTATTATCAAAAAAAAAAACAAAAATTGTAAATGCTTTCTGCTATGGCTATGAAACAAACTAAATTTATCCTTAAAATGCAAAAACGAAACGCATTGACCTTAACGCACTGGCCACCTTTGATGTACAATATTCGGAAACCGTCACACTTGAAACGTTTGAATACGTTCTAAACACACGCACACACATATTATCAAAACGAAAACAACCCCCAATATCCGTTCGTTCCGTGAATCCAATATAGTCAAAGTCAAACGCACCACATCTACATGCCCAGGGGTACGATGCGATCACTGCTGACACCGCTCCATCTGCCAGACGGTAGTGCGCCGGGCGGTGGCCCGCTGTTCCATCAGGTCCCGATCGAGGGAGGCACACCGGATCGGATCGAGCTGTCCGAGGCCGAGTGCGACATCGATACGATCAAGAAGCTTAAGCTGGGCATGCGATCGTCACTCTGGTCGAGGCCGAATCAAAGCAACAGCACCGTGGCCGGACCCACCGGAGGGTCCAACAGTAACAACAGTAACAACAACATTAACAACAACAACGGTGGCAGTGGCAACAACAACAGCGCCAGCAGCAACAATAACAACAATGGAAATAGTGGCATCGTGGGTAGCATCATGGGTGGCACTGGTGGTGGAAATGCTACCGGACATCCTTCCGATTACTCGATCGCCGTGTAAGCTGTGTCAGCGCTTTCGGATCTCGGGTTAAAGAATCAAAACCAAGCAGGACAACAGGTCGGCAATCGTTCTCAGTATTCCTTTTTAAGTGTATAAGTAGCCCACGGAGCCAACGTTGTAGCAGATAACAAGATAGGACGTTAATCGTTAGACTAAAAACTAAAAACAAGACAAAACAAAACATTATGTCACGTAGAGCGTGGAATCATTCCATTACCTTCTGTAGGTCTTTAAACTGTCACCGTTTCCACTCTCTCCTGTTGCTACCACCGATATGCAGTGTGCGAGGTGGAATGCTCAATCAAAAGTAGGTAACGTTTTATATACACTTAACAAGAAGAAATGCACTATACACTAGCAACAACTTAAAAGGGGAGGTTGAAAAGTTGGAAAACGACCATGCAGCTGGATTCGAATGATCACAAGAATCGTCCTTTTTAGCTAGTGAAAATTAAAATGCAAATTCTACCTAGAACTCACGTAACCATTGTGTGCGCGAGTGTGCGTCAGTCAAAGCCTGACAAGGCAAATGTTGTGGAACGAAACTTTTTTTTCAGCTTTGAACACGAGTGTGCCAACTGTACTTCCTTCGCTCTTATTGGTTGCCTTCCTATCTACTACAAGTCCGCAAGCTTTAACTCCATTGTTGGCATATAAACAAATTTAAATTTTACCCAATCAAATTGGCCGTTAACTGTCGGAGATGTCGCCATGAAGATGCGTATTTGTCGGAATAATTTTATACTTTATTCTTAATGGGTTTTGATTTTGTTTAATTTGATAATGTAGATCGCGTTTGAATTACGCTTCAAAAGGACAACAGTTTCACAAATGAATCAGATTCTGAATAACAGGACAAAAGGAATCTCATATAAGAAAAGGCATACAATGGCAATGTATGAAACCAAATACACTACTACAGCAAAGATTTTGTAATCTGTGTATAAAGACTGAATTTTCATTACTACATTCTTAACTTTTAAAGTCTGCAGTTAAGTAGAATGGTTCCGGATACACATACACACACACAAACACTCATACAAATTATGAGAGAACCACTAAAAACATGAACAAATCGTCTCACAACTTGCACGGGCTCCAACTGGATGTTCCTTAACTGTCTGGGCCGGTCCGACTCCGGTCCGGGATTGTTGCATTTAGCGAAAAGAGTAGTCGATCTTTTTGTCTTACTTACCGTATCTCCTGCAATCAGAATGAGCGGCCGATGGTGCATCGAATGCTTGCAATACAGTACATAAGGTTGCTTCCAGTATCCGCTGTCCGCATGCTGTCTTGCCACGCAGTGCGGTCACGGGACGGAGCTGAGGATTTGTTCGATAGAGCGGGTATCAGAGCGGTGTATACCACAATCAAATTTACAAAATGGCCGATAACTATAGGCTTTGAGCGATTTGCTAGCAGACAAAGGGCGTTATGCAGCAGCAGCATAGACTAGAATAAAACAAACAAACAAACAAAAAATAAAACTGCAAGCAGTACAGCGATTCTTTCGACAGGAACAGTTTTGCAAAGCTGATATCCATACATTAGTTTGTAGTCCCGAGAAATGCAAATTACGTACGCACACACACACACACTAGCGATAGATCGACAGAGGCACGATTTTCTTTTGCTGTCTACCAAATATAATAGAAATGGTTACTAGTTTACAATATACAT
Source organism: Anopheles fontenillei (assembly GCA_008817895.1). Lineage (NCBI taxonomy): Eukaryota > Metazoa > Arthropoda > Insecta > Diptera > Culicidae > Anopheles > Anopheles fontenillei. The sequence goes on from VTWG01000817.1 coordinate 38,770, forward strand.
TGAAAATCTACCATCAGACGTACTGTTTTACCGATAAAAACTAAGAAAAATGTAAACACTCACATAGCGGTAAAGCGATATCTGTTTGCATGATTGTTTCATTGTAGGCACTGATGTGGAACAAAAATCAGCAGTATATCCCAAAGCACTATCTCGATTATGAATGCATACTATTAAAAGTTCATCGTTTTGCTACGTGACTTTTTTATGGAGAACTGTTTTCTTTTTCTTATCCGCCAAAAGGACTATTTGATTTTATTTTACTACAAACGAATCAATCCGTTAGTACAGGCGAAAAAGCATTTCAGGCTTTCCGTCTTTCCGATTGTTATTTTACTGATGTATGGACTGATGTTTTGACTTTGTTTTTGATGCTATTGAATATCATGTTACGTACTTTTGAAGATCAGGAATTTATCTGTCACAAATAGTCGTGGTTGCAGACATACACTGCTAGATACTAGAACTAATGTCTGTAGCATACGGTAGACAACATAATTCACCGACATGGAGATGCTTGGAAGAGGTTCATGCACAAACCGATACGCCGCTATATAGCATACAGTTAGTTTAAAAAAAAATCGTAGCCAAACAGTGTGAATCCGGTAGTTAAGCGTTAGAAGGCCAAACATCGAACTGTACGAATTTATTGATGAGCAAAACCAAGCCTATTCACAGCAATTCAGCATGTAGAAGAAAGTTTAAGCAAAACAAAACAGACAACTCATATTTAAAAACGATACAATTTATCATATAAAGTCGTCCTCAGGACGGAAATTATACAATTTCCCACTCAATCGTACACACACGTTGACTCATGCTTACTAAAACATCAGACATCGATGTGAAATGTTTAAAGCGAGTGTGAAAATTGCAACCCATTTTTACTAAAGGTACACAGCTTTTTCATTAATTACATTCATTTAAGCTGAATAAAACCACTAACCTAAGTGGTAGCTAGTTATGTTACACGTTTGAATTTTTTATATGCATATTTTAAGGCTAATCCATGTTAATGAAGTATGTTACGAATTACACAGGAAAGGGCAATGACAAATAATTTGTTTAATTTTAATTATGATTTTTGCTAATTAAAATTTCAAAGTGGCATCAAATATTAATGCCGATTGATTTTGTTTCGGCGAAAACTATATAAACAAATTCGGTTTTACTTCATACAAAAGACTCGTTCAATGTGCACACCACACCAGAAGCAGCGCACTCGACAACAAAGACAGAACCAAATTCTGCACTGTGAGTACATCACTCTTGCAATATACACGCCATACAGCAAAAGTTTCGGCATATCTTTTTCGGCCAATTTGTACAATTGAGACCAGGATAGCAAGAAAAGCGAAATCTGATAGTACAGGTGAGAGATGAGAAAAAAGACATGAAATAAAAACAACAAACAAACAAAAAGGTGATCAAAATACAAATTAAATTTTTACAACAAAAAAACAAAAAAAAACAAATACAACCGATAAAGCAGGGCTCGTAGTACTCATAAGCAAAGTAAAACGATGGACAAGCACATGAAATGTCAACAGAGCATTATTATTACATCTGAAACAAAAACACAATAAACTGCCCTACAAGAATTATACGCGATGAAAACGAAAACTCAAACAGAAATAAAGAACTTTTAATTATGATTAACTGCAAACATATTGAGACTCATTGCCGCATCCCGAGTATCCACAAATGAGTCCAATTGAAACTGATGTGCGAAAATGTAAGGTATATTGTAGGTAAATAGATATATATATATACATAAATATAAATGTGTGACCGAAAAGAGAAGAGCAAAATGACGGTAAAAGATTAAACCATCGTTGTGTCTGATAGCATGAATGTTTCTGTTACTGAATGAAGTGTATAAAAACAGCTATGATTGAAGATTAAAACAAGAAATGAAAAAAAAAACAAGTATAGATTTAATTAGGGTGCGCGGAAAAGGCACGAAACACTAGCAAACGTAGCAAAGCTATTCGGTGAAGGAGCAAAGCCAACAAAACAAAAAAACGATCAAATATTACTGAGATGTTCGATACATAATATGAAAGTAGCCAATCATGAAGTCAGTGCTAAAGCATTCAAAATACAAAAAATATTCCACAAAAGAACACCTCGAACAAAGCAAACCGGCAACTGAAGCAACACTATACATTAGATATGAGTACATCAGTCAGCTAACAGACATTTAGTGTCGTAAATAACCATTGACTACAGAATTCCAATCCAAAATTCAAGTATTAAACAAAAAAAACAACTTTCTAACGGTATAAGAAAAGGAACATGTTCACACTCTGAATACGATTAAAAAGGAATGAAAATAAACGGTAGAGAAAGAGAGCATTAAATTAAATGTACGAGTCAAACCAAAGGCACACGCGTACTTGCCAAAATGGGATACAAATGTGCGTAAACTTAACAAACAGAAAGGACAGGAAACGAGGAACTTAAAAATAATATGTTAATAAAAAAGACATTGTTTGTATTTAAGCTACCGATTATTAATCGAAACCCGAAAATCGTTACAATGTAACTACCGTATTTTAGCATGTATAACAACTCCTGATTTTTTATTAAACATTTCTAGAAAAAATAGTTTTCTTTTACTTTTAATTTTAACAAAATTAAACTACCACTAAAATAATTGTGTCTATTTTAACAATATGATTCAGATCAAATACTTTTTTTCATTTTTCTATTATCTATCATCTTAAATTCCTAATCTTATGGCATTTTATAACTTAGTTTAGTTTTTGACTTCATGCTTTAGTGGTTTTGATTGCTTATTTCTCTGATTCTAGGAATCCAATTGACTTGAAATTTGGAATGTGTATGTAAACCATAGCTATCTTTCTCTGAAATTTTTCGTAGATTTTTTTCAATATATTAAACCTTTTTTTCAGAATTAATTTGTTTAAATTCCCTATTCTAGGCAGTACTAAAAAACATTGTTTTAGTACTTTAAAAAAATTCACAGCAAAATGGCTCTAATAGATTTAATAACTGTATATTACACATCTAACATACATTTTTCAGATTTTTTCAATGAGCCATAAAAAAGATATAGGAGTTTCCATTTGAATAAAAACCATTTTGCTATGAAAATTGTGTAAAGTATTATAAAAAATGGTTTTTTCGTTTTGTATTTTCTTTGAAAAGCTATAACATAAAAACTGAAGCAAGTTGAACCAATCTATGCACAGTTATAGAAACTACATTAGTTAATTCCATTTTTATCACAATATTGCATCGATATTGGACTACACATTCAAAAGTTATAAGTCTCCAAAGTCGCTGGCTACCCGTGTAGCTCGGTTGCCAGAAATATGATTTTTTTTGTTTGCCATCATCATTTTCTAAAAGGGGTTCGCTATACACGCTAATACGTTATAGGCTACTTTTTCGAGATGTCTTAATACCTAGCAGCAACATCCCATTATTATAGGCACTAGTGATGGGTAACCGGAATCGTACCCATGACTCGGAATTGCTTCCAAACATTAATACTCCAGCTCCGATTCCGACTAAATAAAACGACTAGCGGCTCCGGACGGTTCCGAGTTTGGAGTGTTGCCAGTGGGGGATCTAACGGTAGGCGGACTAGGCAGTTGCCTGGGGGCCCGTACATCGCTAGTCTATAGTATGCCGTATGGACAGAGTACTAACGACAAGGGCTCCCGGAAGGATGGACGTTGGGGCCCCGAGGCTGGCGAATCATTTGCACCTGAGCGAACTGAGAGTTGCTGTCGAACACTTTCTTGGTGAGGCATAAGGCTAACATACTCATATCATCCTCATAACATGTCTCCTCACGCCATGCTTGTTCTAGGTTGTTGTCGGTAACGAATACGCTGTATCCCAATAAGTCCCTTTACCGGACTTAGACTCCGATCAGATTCATACGATTCCGACATATATTCTCACCTTACACTGCACGTTGATCATGGTACCGTGCAACAACCAGATCCACATGCTATAGTTCATTCCGATATATGGTGTCGTACGTCGCTTTAACATTGATTCGCGTAACGTAACTGATGACGTAAGAATAGAAAAAAAAGATCGATGATAGACTCAGCTCCAACAAACTCACCATGATAATTGTCAAAGAAATGTGTCGAAAACAATAGAGAGCATTCTGTAAAATACGATCTGGGATATGATCTCATAGACAATATTAAGAACTGTGACAGAACAAAAGTCCGAGGAATCCAGTATTTCACAATATTGAATTGAATGTTTGAATGACAATATTGAGATGAATGTTCAAAGTCCACTTATTGAGTTTCTCCCGCAGTTGATTGTCCAATTCCTGAAAACGATGCTTTTTATACTAGATGGGTGGGGTCTGCAGTCTCTTTAAGTTTCTGTAGCATTGCAGTTTCTGACGGCATTAATGAGAGCGCTCGGTGCGTCGCCCAGGACAATATCCTTCTAGTACAAGGGTCTCCAAACTACGAGTCACGGGTCGCATGCGGCCCTCGAGAGCTTATATCCCTCGATGTTACATTCTATTTGACACAGTTAATCTACATTTCGGTGGGTCTTTTCCTAGGAAAATATTCTAGGAGGCGTAGACCATTTCATCTACATCTTATATGGAAACAACTCATAATACTCGTAGGGGAAGGTAGGTAAAGACGGACACTGCGGGTAAGACGGACACTTCTCATAAATGCATGAAAAAGGTAATTTTCGAAAAAATCAACAATGCTGCATACTAGCTTAAAGTTAAACAACACATTTGAGAACATTTTTGGCATAATATATGCAAAATTGTTTAAATTCACGAAAAAAAAATCGTCAATTGTATGCACCCTTGTGGATCTAATTTGACTGCTGCGGATCTTAAGCTCTACAACTTGTATTGTGTATATTTCCGGAAGTTTTATTTCATGAAGGAGTTGTCGTGATCATTAATGAAAAAACTGGCGAAATAACGAGAATGAAAGCAATAAAAAACTTATTTGGTTTAAACATCAAACATCTTTGGTGGTTTAAACATCCTGACACCAAAGCGGGAAAGACGGACACTTTGTTGTAGGGAAAGATGGACACCGATTTATTGATTTATTTTACTTCTCATATCAATTGATTATTAATAGATTTCTTAAAATAAATAAGGGTATTCCAAAGCTATAAACCAATAAGCAATTAGATAAAGTTTTGAAATTAGCGAGAAATGAAACACCGGTCAAAATAGTAGCCATTCGTTATGTTATTACTCGCTCAACCCAGATGTGGCGCTTCACGACATCCAATATCTTGTCACGACTTGGACAATTTTAAGCAATAAAAAGATGAGGCATTGATATAACATAACATATAACAGGCACCACATAACAGGAATAGATGAGAAATTCTATGTGATTACAATTATTCAATTGTTGAATGGAAAATGCCTTAAACTATCAACTAGTCCCTGAAAAAATACTGGGGTCGTGGACTTTTCGCGGAGTAATTTCCTAAAAGGAAGTTCTAGACTGTTGTTCTGTAAGCTGGAGCAACGTCAGCTGTTAGAGCGCAATATTTCATTAATGCTTCACATGATGCATTCTACGATATATTACAAGCGCCGCTTAAAATTTCTAGATTAAATTCAATTCTAATTCATGGCTGAATGAACCGTCGTTGCAATTGGCCTAGAAATGGTTTATGTACGTACCAGGATGTGGAAAGCAATATGATAGGTTAAAATACTATAAACCTCTTCAATTTCTAACGTTTTTTATAGGTGTCTACAGTGGCGGATTGAGGGTATCGGGGGCCCTAGGCGGTAAGACGTATTGAGTCCCCCTGTAAATGGTAAATAGTGTTTGAGGGGGAGAGGGGGTTCTGGCACTGAACTTGCTGCAGGGAGATTGAACAGTAAACTTGAAATGCTGCCGGGCGGGCCTACGATAATCAGTCACAGACTCTAAAAGTTTTACTGACGGGGGGCGGGAGGGGGTGCAAATTACTCGCCAGCCTCGGGGCCCCAACGTCCATCCTTCCGGAGGCCCTAAGTCGGCGGGGCCCCAGGCGACCGCCTAGTCCACCTACCGTTAGATCCGCTAC